>WOXC01005783.1:0-83240 GCA_011680675.1 Gymnobelideus leadbeateri
TTGATTCCAATACTCTACAAACTATTTGGGAAAATTAGTGAAGAAGGAGTTCTACCAAACTCTTTCTATGACACAAATATGGTACTGATTCCTAAATCAGGAAGAGATAAAACAGAGAAAGAAAATTATAGACCAATCTCCCTCATGAATTTAGACGCAAAAATTCTAAATAAAAGCCAAAAGACTCCAACAACTTATCACAAAAATAATACACCCTGATCAGGTAGGATTCATTCCAGGAAAGCAAGGATGGTTTAATATTAGGAAAATCATCAATATAATTGAGCATATCAACAACAAAACTAGCAAAAACCACATGATCCTCTCAATAGATGCAGAAAAGGCTTTTGACAAAGTACAACATCCATTCCTATTAAAAACACTAGAAAGTATAGGAATAAATGGAGCCTTCCTTAAAATAGTTGCTAGCATCTATCTAAAACCATCAGCAAGTATTATATGTAATGGGGATAAACTAGAAGCCTTTCCAATAAGATCAGGAGTGAAACAAGGGTGTCCACTATTAACCCTCTTATTCAATCTGGTACTTGAAACGTTAGCAGTAGCAATTAGAGAAGAAAAAGAAATCAAAGGAATCAAATTAGGCAAAGAAGTGACCAAGCTGTCACTCTTTGCAGATGATATGATGATATACTTAGAGAATCCTAGAGAATCAAGTAAAAATTACTTGAGACAATAAATAAATTTGGCAAAGTTTCAGGATATAAAATAAACCCACATAAATCCTCAGCATTCCTGTACATCTATAATAAAACTCAACAGCAAGAGATAGAAAGAGAAATCCCATTTAAAGTCACTGTAGACATTATAAAATATTTGGGAATCTACTTGCCAAAAAAAACCCAGAATCTATATGATCACAACTACAAAACACTTCTCACACAAATAAAATCAGATCTAATAGTTGGAAAAATATCAATTGTTCGTGGCTGGGTCGAGCTAATATAATAAAAATGACAATTTTATCCCAAACTAAACTATATATTTAGTGCCATTCCAATCAATTTACCAAAAAACTACTTTGTAGAGTTAGACAAAATAATAACAAAATTTATTTGGAAAAACAGAAGGTCTAGAATATCAAGGGAATTAATGAAAAGAAATGCTAGGGAAGGTGGACTAGCTATGCCAGATCTTCATCTGTATTATACAGCAGCAGTCATCAAAACTGCTTGGTACTGGCAGAGGTGTAGAGTAGTGGATCAATGGAATAGATTAGGTGCAGGAGGCCCAGCAGTTAATGAATGTAGTAATCTATTGTTTGATAAACCCAAAGACCCCAGTTTTTGGGATAAGAATGCACTATTTGACAAAAACTGCTGGGAAACTGGAATACATATGGCAGAAACTGGGTATAGATTATTATTTAACACCATATACCAAAATCAAGTCTAATGGGTGCATGATCTAGGTGTAAAGGATGATACTGTAAGTAATTTGGGAAGGTAAGATAGTTTACCTGACAGATCTGTGGAGAGGGGAAGATTTTAGGACCAAACAAGAATTAGAGAGCACTATAAAATGCAAAATGGATAATTTTGATTACATTAAATTGAAAAGCTTCTGCACAAACAAAGCCAATGTAACCAAGATCAAGAGGGAGGTGGGAAATTGGGAAAGAATTTTTACAACCTGTGTCTCTGATAAAGGACTCATTTCTAAAATTTATAGAGAATTGAGCCAAATCTATATGAATACAAGTCATTCCCCAATTGAGAAATGGTCAAAGGATATGAATAGGAAGTTTTCAGAGAAAGAAATTAAAGATATCTATAAGCATATGAAGAAATGCTCTAAATCACTATTAATTAGAGAAATGCAAATCAAAACAACTCTGAGATACCACATCTCTCCAGTCAGATTGGCTAAGATGACAAAACAAGAAAGTGACAAATGCTGGAGAGGTTGTGGGCAAATTGGAACGCTAATACATTGCTGGTGGAGTTGTGAACTTATCCAACCATTCTGGAGAGCAATCTGGAATTATGCCCAAAGGATTATAAATAATTTCATACCCTTTGACCCAGCCATACCACTCCTAGGGTTATATCCCAAAGAGATCATAGTAGTGGGAGGAAGAACCATATGTACAAAAATATTTTTAGCAGCCCTTTTTGTGGTTGCAAAGAATTGGAAACTAAAGGAGTGCCCATCAATTGGGGAATGGCTAAACAAGTTGTGGTATATGAATGTAATGGAATTTTATTGTGCTATAAGAAATGAGGAGGTGACGGATTTCATAATTACCTGGAGAGACTTATACAAACTGATGCTGAGCGAGAAGAGTAGAATCAGAAGAAATTTGTATACAATCACAGACATACCATATCTGTGACGACCAACTATGACAGACTGGACTCTTTTCAGCAATGCAGTGATATAAGTTAATCCCGAATGACTCAAGAAAGTGAGAAATGTGCCATCCAGAGATATAACTAGAAAGAACTGAGCCTGAATCCTGATGGAAGCAAACTAAATGATCTTGTTCTTCTCATTGTTTGGTTGTACTTCTTCCTTACCATCTTTCATCCCACCTAGTACTATATGCCTTTGTAATTGGAATAATGTTTAATATGAATGCATTTGCAGACCCTATACTGTACTATATGATGTCATGAGGGGAGGGGGGAGGGAAGTAAAGGAAATTTGAAAATCAAGGAACTATGGAATTGAATCTTGTCAACTGAAACTAAACTAATAAATTAATTTAAAAAAAAAAAGAAAAAAAAAAGATGACTGACTTTCCAAGTTTGCTATTCAAAGTAGTTTTTTTGTGTGGGAGATTATGTTCATGCAATAGGGATAAAACAGAGTACAGGGATTAAGTTAGGTGTTTGTGTGCACAAATGTAATGGATTGAGGGAAGAGAAGAATGGAATATTTTCTACCTTTTAAAATTTATTCATCATTCAATAAGGAAAATTTGAGCAACAATACTTTTTTGCAATGATAGAACACTTTGCTAGAAGGCCTCAAAAATGCCATTACAGAAGTGAATCTAATAACAAATAAAATCTATGCTAATATTATGGGTGGGAAAATAGGTACAGAGACGTTAAGGACCCTACCTAGATGAAAAACAAACCAGGTATGAGTCCATTAAAAGAGTTCATTTCTCTGACTTTCAAGTCAGTTTATTTCAGTATAAAATAAAACCTTTTCCTAAAAAGTGAATTAAATTGTCATGAGCATAAATTGAATCTTAATTGTTCACATATACGTAGTGATTTAAATTTTGCAAAGCATTTCTCTGGCAACCCTCTGATGGCAAAATCAGTAGCATAAAGGATGATTATTTTCATTCTACAGCAGAGGAAACTGAGGTTTGGAAAGTTGTGACTTTTGCTAAATTACTCAGCTAGCAAACAACTAGAGACCTTCTGATTGCAAGTCCCCTCCCTTCCCCCTCCCCTGCCCCTGCTCCTATCTCCCCTCAAGTAAATTCAAGGAGTCAGTTGGGTGAAAAAATTCAGTTTAGTCTCCCAAGCCAAGCTGAGGTAAACCAATCAGATGTCAGTGAACCACCATCTGGGAATCTGATAGAACAAAGGGAAAACAATCTCATCACATTTGAACAAAGGTGAGATCCCATACCCCTGTGTAGCAGAACTGCTGGCTAGCCTGGGTGTGATTTTAAGAGCTCACTCACTTCCTGATGAAGTCCGAAGGGTCCTATGATTGATTAATCAGAATAAAAGTGTCAGACTTGACAGCCAGGAACATACCCTTAAAACTTCCCCAGGAAGCTGTTCAGCTAAGGTGTCACAGTCAGCCAGAATGTGTTATGTGGTACAGTTTTCTTTGTAACTAAATTCACAATTATTAAGAAATGTGATGGAATTAAGAGCACAGATTTCAGATGGTTGATCCAATTCTCACATTTTTTTAGGGCTTTTAGGGGGTGTGTGTGTGTGTGTGTGTGTGTGTGTGTGTGTGTTTTAAGCTCCCTTTCTTACCCACTATTCAGTTTGCTATTTACTTATTCTTTTTTAACTAGCATGGGAAAAAGCCAAATCAAAACAAATAAGAGCAAACATGAGGTTTTTTTCCCCCTCAAATCTCAGTACCTTTTCCCTCAGGTTTCTGTTTGTTTGTTTTAAAAGGATATTAGTTATAATGCCGTTTCCCACACCTTTCCCAATTTGAGTAGAATTGCTGAGGATCCATAAGGAAAAAGAAAAGCTTCACATTTACAAACTACCCAGACACTTTGGGGGATACTTGAACTGAGCAGGGGATGGTCACAATATGCTGTCACTTTTGATCTCTTTGCTGCACAAAGGTCAGAATTGAGGAGTGTTTCCTTGCTTGTTGATTCCTTGTCACAAGATACATTTGGATTAGTTTTGAGCATCTTGGTCCTCTGGGTGTATTCTAGAAGAAAGAGAACCTGATTTTCTGTTCAAAGAAATTCACATACCCTTGGATATACTTCAAATAAGCAGAACCCTAACCTGGGGAGTTTTTGATGTTTGCTCATTAGTCCACTCAAAAGGAAAAAAGAAGAAAAAACGCATTTCCATACAAAATTGGGTTATTATAACTTAGCAGTCATGCTACATTGACAATCATGTCTCTGACAAATTCCAAGCCTTCAGACTGTGTGAGTGACTCCTTCAGATGTGTCTGCTGTCCCTGTATAAGAATTGGGAGGAGTATATGGACTTTACCCTGTATAATGAAAGCACTATTGTAGGAGGACCTTTGATAACACAATTTAAAAGCCTTTTAAAACCCAGCACCTCTACTTCTAATTGCCAGGCAAGACATTACCATAAGAGGACCAGACTGCTCTTTAAAAGGTTTTCAAATGATAGTGTAAGGAAATAAAGCTCTGTCATCTGAAACCTTTTTCTTTTTTCCCTTCCAAATGTACTCTTCCTTCCCTTACTAGGAGCTGGGTCTGGGCTTTGCTTATAATGAGCCAGTGAATGGTTGGTGAATGTCTGAAGTTAGAGTTAAAGCAATGTGGCCTTTTTCAGTATTGTGCAGAGCTCAAATTAATGAAACTGGCAATGGTCCATGGGCAAGAGAGAGGCAAAGGCTAAAGATCAGGAAATTTGGAGAATATTCTGGGTCTCACTGATGTCTCTGAGCAGACCAGGAAGGCAGGTTGCTTTATTAGAGAATGTCTGTTTTCTTCATCCACTTCCTTGAATGCTGGGATGATTGGTAAAAAAAATAGGGCTCTGAATTCTTAAGCAAAAGATGCCCAATACAATAAAGTACACGCAGTGGTAAAGAAATAACTAATTCTGTTGTTCTTCAAGAGTGAATGACAATTTAAAAAACATCGTCATGACTTTTACACAAATTAATGAAAGATTAAAATTTAGGCTGATAATATTCTGCAGAAAAGTAAGAGTGCTTAGGGAGGATATGAACAACAACTGCAGAATTCAATGGTCCTGACTTGTTACCTAATTCCTTAAATGCAGACACCAAAAGATCTGGAGATATTTGAAACTTTCTATTTTCGTCATTCACCAGTGATGGTGGTCATGCCTGGTGGAGTAAGATGAACAGCATAAAAAAATCTAATCAGTTTTCTACGTAACAATCCTTCAAATACTTGAAAAAATGAGAGGCAACATCTCCTAGTAGACAATATGTTGGCTTTGAAGTCAGTAAGTCCAGGATTTAGTTCTGTCTCTTAGACTTACTAGTTTGTGACCATGGATAAGAGCTTTATCTTTTCTGAGCCTCAGTTTCCTTATCTGTAACTACCCATCTCATCGAGTTGTTGTGAAATTCGATATCCATAATTCATGTAAAGTGTTATTTAAACATCTGCCATCATCATCATCAGTCACCATTATTCTCAATGAAGATAGCTATAATGATTCTTTCCAAGTCTTATCTTCTCCAGGCTAAACATTCATCATTCTATCCAGTCATACCTGCCTATCATGATTGCAATCTTCCTAAAATGTGCTACTTAAGACAGAACAATAATCTAGAAGAAGGGTTCTTAACTTTTTGTGTCATGGACTTCTTAGGCTATCTAGTAAAGTCTATGGACCCTTTTTTGTAATAGTGTTTTTTTTTTTAATATATTTTTATTTTATTCCCACCTCTTTTTTTTTGGAGGGCAGTTGGGGTGAAGTGACTTGCCCAAGGTCACACAGCTAGTTTTTGTGTTAAGTATCTGAGGCTGGATTTGAACTCAGGTCCTCCTGACTCCAAGGCTGGTGCTCTATTCACTGCACCACCTAGCCTCCCCTGTAATAGTGTTTTTAAATGTATAAAACAAAATACAGAGGGCACTGGGACAATTACTTCCCTTATTTTGGTGGACCTTATTTTTATATTAATACTACCAATGCTAAGTACTATAATGATTCTATGATTTCACTGATGTGAATATTCCCTCCTCTAATTCAGATCACCACCTCTCATAAACAGATTCCTGCTTACCCTGTGTAATTCTCAGTCAAGTTTTCCCATAAATTCTTCTCCAAGAAGCCTTTCACATCTGTGTGAATGGAAGGTGGATATGAGGATTTACATTACATCGATGTTTTGTGGATATCAATGGAACACCCAGTGTGTCTGCTGGTTATCCTTAACTCATACTCTTTGACCAGTCTTTCCCCACTCTAGCTTTACATTTTTTTTCCCTGATATCCTTTACACTGGCTCTTTTCTGTAATTTCTCATTTGTAATGTATTATAGCTTACTTGTGCTTATTATGCAGTTCTCCATTGTCCTTTGGGAATCCTTAACTTCACTTCCTTAGAGATAATATAATTCTATGACTCATAGTCATTCAACATCATTGGAACAATAGTGGTCCAAAAAAAGATGGGCCTGCGTTTCAGGGAAAAGCTTGGGATTAAAATAATTGTTTTGTTTCCCAAAGATGGTTATTCTACTTTCCCATTTTTCAGTGTCAGTAGCTTCTTTAAATAAGGCAGGAGGCAGTTGTTTTAATTGCATACCATCAATATCTTTTTTTCTCATTTTTATTCTTTTGTCTAGTTTGATATTTATTTATTTTTACATGTACAATTATGTAAATTTCCATATTAGTCACTTCATACAAGAAGACTAGAATAAAAGAAAAAAAAGAAAGAAAAATGAAAAAAATGGCATGCTTCAGTCTGTATTCAGTCAATATCAGTTCTTTCCATGGAGGCAGATAGTATGCTTCATTTATACTCCTTGGGATTGTCTTGGATCATATTGCTGGGAATAGCTAAGTCATTCACAATTCTTCATCAAACAATATTGCTGTTACTGTGTACAATATTCTCTTTCCATTCATTTCACTATGTATCAGATCATGTAAATCTTTCCAGGTTTTTCTGAAATCATCCTGCTCGTCATTTTATACAGCATAATAATATTTCATTGCAATCATATACCACAACTTGTTTAGCCATTCCCCAATTGATGGGCATGTCACTGATTTCCAATTTTTATATTATTATTTTATATTATGATATGATTTTATTATGTTTATTATATTATATCTTATATTATTTTATATTCTTAGCCAATAAAAAGGACTGCTATAAATATTTTTGTATAATTAGTTCTTTCCCCCTTTTTTGGGATGCCTTTGGGATATAGACCTTGAAGTGATATTGCTGGATCAAAGGGTCTTCACAGTTTTGTAGCCCTTTGGGCATAGTTCCAAACTGCTCTCCAGAATGTTTGGATTAGTTCACAGCTCCACCAACAATGAATTAGTGTACCAATTTTCTCACATCCCCTTTAGCATCCAACATTTTCCTTTTTTGTCACATTAGCCACTTTGATAGGTGTGAGCTAAAACAAAACTCAGAGTTGTTTTAATTTGCATTTCCCTGATCAGTAATGATTTAGAGCATTTTATATGACTATTGATAGTCTTGATTTCTTTATCTGAAATCTGCCTGTTCATATCCTTTGACCATTTGTCAACTGAAGAATAATTTGCATTTTTATGAATTTGACTCAGTTCTCTATATATTTGAGAAATTAGGCCTTTATCAGAGATTCTTATTGCACGATTTTTTCTTTGGCTTTGTACTTTACTTATAATTTTGGTTGCATTAGCTTGTTTGTGCAAAAACTTTTGAATTTTGTATAACCAAAATTATCTATTTTACATTCGTAATGCCCTCTAGATCTTGTTTGGTTCTAAATAATTCTCTTCTTTATAGATTTGACAGGTAAACTATTCCATGCTTTCTCAATTTGCTTATGATATTACTCTTTATGTTTAAATCATGTACGTATTTTGACCTTATCTTGGTATATGATGTGATATATTGGTCTATGCCTACTTACTGCCATACTGTTTTCATGTTTTTCCCAGCAGTTTTTGTCAAATAATGAGTTTTTGCTCAAAAAGCTTTCATCTTTGAGTTTATCATTTACTAGAATGCTATGGTCATTTACTGTAATGTAATTAGTACCTAATTTATCCAACTGATCCATCCTTCTATTTCTTAGTTGATACCTTATTGTTTTAGTAATATTGCTTCATAATATAGTTTGAGATCTGGTATGGCTAGACCATCTCATTTCACTTTTTTTTCATTGATGCCCTTGATATCTTTGAGCTTTTGTTCTTCCATATGAATTTTGTTACAATTTTTCTAGTTCTATTTGATATTTATTTTGATCTCTGCTCTGATCAATGGTGTAACTTTCCACAAGAAACAGACCCTGTAACGGCTCCCACATCAACTGTTGATAATAATTTCTGAATTAATAAAATGTAATCAGCCTTACTTTCTATGATATTATATTTGGTTTTCATTTTGTGTATCCCAAATTGCCTTGTATTTATTTTGTACATACTCTGTATATACTTATCTTGTATGTGTATATGTGTATGTATATACGCACATGTGTATATACATACACACCTACATATATACATACATATATGTATAAATATGTGCATGCATACACACATGTGTGTATGTATATTATATGTGTATATATATATATATATGTAAGTATAGAGTTGTCTCCCCCCATAGAATATAACTATGAGCACATAGACTATTTTATTCTTCTTTTGGTATGCTGAGCCACTCCATAGGGACTGGCCCATAGGAAAATATTAAATGCATGATTGTTGATTGATTTTCCTTATACTGCTCTATTTTGATCTAAGTCTGACTTGTCTGACTGCTCAATCACAGTGTATTATTCTCTAATTGTGGATATACTCTAAGACTATTTTGGGGCCCTTTTCTTCCTCTCTATTTTTTCTTTCTGGATAATCTCATCAGCTCCTGTGGATTCAATTATCACCTTTGCTCAGATGACTCCCAGACCTGTACATCCTATCCCACTCTTTCTCCTGGGCTCCAATTCCATATCACAGCTGTATATTAGACATTTACACCTGGATGTTCCTCAGACATCTCCAACAAAATTTGTCCAACTCAACATTTTCTATTTTTCCCATTGTCTTCCAAACTTACTTCTTATCACTCTTCCTAAATTTCCTATTTATTTGGAAGGTATGCCCATCTTTCTAATCACCCAGGTTTGCAAGCTTGTAGTTATCCTTACTACTTAACTCTTCTTCACCTCCCCTTTCTAATCAGTTGTTACATCTTTTCAATTATACTTTCACAACATCTCTTGTATCCATTCTCTTCTTTCTACTCACACGGTCAACTATTTCCCTAGTTCACCTTTATCACCTCTTGTCTAGACTGTGACAATAACCTACAGATTTGTCTCTCAGTTCCCAGTTTCCCCCTCTTCGATCCATCCTCCACAGAGTTGCTAAAGCATTATTTCTAAAGCATAGGCTTGATCATATCATTCTCCTGCTCAAAAAGGTCCAGTGGCTCCCTATTGTCTAAAGTAAAAAAAAATATAAATTCTTTTTGGCATGTAAAGCCCTTTTAAATCCAGCTTTAGTTTATCTTTATGTATCCATAATATATTACTCCCCTTTATGAGCACTTTGATGCAGTCAAATTAGACCCACTTGCTGAACTTAACACAATTCTGTAATATATCCTGGACTGAATGAACTTTACCATACTTATTACTTCGTTTGGGTGCTTTCTAGTCTATTTTATCAGTGTATCAGACTGGATTAAGGAAGACCTAGGTTCAAGTTCCACTTCTGATACTATTTCTGGGTGACCCTGGACAAGGTACTACATCTCAAACATTGCCCTAGGATATTTCTATGAAATCATTGATGGGTTGTGATTTGTGTTGGTGAAAGGAATTCCCTATACTAACAGAATCACAGATTCTTCATGTATTAGTAATATGCCAAATTTCTCTGATACATGCTATTTATGAGGCTGCAAATTATTAATGATTCTTCTGCTATAGAGCATTACAACATCCAAAAATATTTTAGAATTGTTTAAAGCAACTGTGAGGAACCTGTGGCTTCTAGGCCATCTGTGGCCCTCTAAGTCCTCAAGCACAGCCCTTTGGCTGATAAATCCCAAATTTGTTCTGGGAAGTTTGGATTCAGTCAAAGGGCTGTACTTGAGGACCTAGAGGGCCACATGTGGCCTCAAGGCTGCACGTTCCCCACCCCTATTTTAGAAAATAGGAATATTTTGTATGTATGATGCTCTTGTTCATAGTACATGACTAATGAAGTTTTTCTGAAGGCTTTAATGGGTGAATGAATGGACTCTGGAGTCACCAAAGAATATTTTGGGATATTTCATGGAGAATAATGAAGATACCTGAGTCTATTTGAATGTGTTTCCAGGGTTGTTATGTGAAATATAGAAATCTCTAAAAATGAAAGGTCTATACTCCTTTAAATGACTTCCATATCACTTTTCTGAACATTGTTTAGCAGTCTAGATTGAGAATACTTTATATCTATTACAACTTATTCCAATGTGAGGTCTAAATTGAAATCTCTGCATATAAAATAATTGTTAGAGAGCCTTCACTCTCTATCTGCCACTGGATAAGACTCTCCAGCTCAATTAGTCTAATACCTGGGATTTAAAGTTAGAATACTCATGGACTAAGGGAAGGCCATGTACTCCTCTCAGTGTGGCACAGTAGAGGCTCTCAGTAGACACTAGAGGGGATGTTGGGCCCATTCCAGGGAGCTGTTTGAGTAAAGTGAACACTGCTGCTTTAGGTCTCAACCAAACAGTATCTTTAATTCACCAATTCAATATTACTCTGTTGGAGATGAAATAGATCTTTGAAGACCAAAATGATTCGATGACTCTAGGCCTGACTACTGACCTTCCTTTGAAAATCAAAAACCAGCTTTGATTCTCTCTCGTGCTGAAGTCAGAAAGAAATGTCTTTTTGTGAATTATTGTTTTCAAAATTCAAAAACAATATGAACTGTTTGCCTTGCAGGTAGGTCAGATAGGGAACTGTGTAATGACAGCCGATTCGATGTTATTCTTGCCTTTTTTGTTATCCATCTATTAAGCTCTATAATGGACAATTAGAGAAATAGAAATTCTTATCTCTGACTTGGAGAACAGCAAAATCTCAGAGTTGGGTGGAACCTCAAAAGCCATTTAGTACAATGCTAGATGAACAGGAATCCCCACTAGAAGAAATATAAGAAGTGGTCATTTAGCTTCTTCCTGAAGATCTTCAGTAATTTGTAACTCAGGACCTCCTGAGGGAAAGCATTTAACTTTTGGATGGTTCTCATTGTGAGGAAGTCTGTCCCAGTCAGTCAGCAAGCATGTATTAAGCTCTTACTCTGTGCTAGGCACTGTGCTAAGTGCTGGAGAGACAAAGAAAAGCAAAAACACTGTCCCTGCCCTTAAGAAGTTCATATTTTACTAGGTTAGGTAAAATGTAAATCAGTGTTGTCAAATTCAAGTAGAAAACTGGGCCATTAAACCACAATAAAGATATCTACAGGTTGCATATTAACTTAGAACACCACACCTGTTTATATATTAATATGTCAACATATTAAAATCAGATAGGAACTACATTTTAATTTGGTTGAGGCTACATTTGGGGTTATTATAGGTTTTAAGATGTGTGTTGGCCATTTTTTCAACACCTTTGATGTAAATAGCTAAATATAATAGCTACACAGAGCACCTGGAGGGTAATCAGGAGAAGGCACTTAGCAGTGAATTCCATACTGGGTTTAATTCTGCGCTCTGGATCAAGCAGATACATCTCATCCATTTTCTGATGACAGCTCAAATATTTGAAGATAGAGATTGGACCCTGCTTGTCTGCATCTCCATTGAGTTGTGTTCCCACCTATTTGTCTTCTGGAGTGTTAAGCAGCCCTACAACTCGTACCTTGCTTTCTAACATCTCTATTCTGCCTCATTTCCAACATGATAAGTAAGAAGGAAATATAATGAAAATGACTGGTTTACACGGGATGGTTTTTCCTATTATCATAGAATGATACCTGGAAGGCATCAGAGAGGTTATCTAGTCTAATCCCTTCATGTTATGTATGAGGAAATTTGACACCAAGAGAGAAAAAGTGACTAGTTAAGATCACAAGTGATTTGTAAAAGAAAAGTGTCTTGCTAAGATTTGAATACAAGTCTCAAATTCTCATCCTTTTTTCTCCCTCTTCCTCCCCTGCTTCTTACCTTCTTTTTATGTTATATTCTCTCATTAGGTCATGAGCTCTTTGAGGGCAGGGATTGTCTTTTTCCTTTCTTTGTATCTCCAGAGCTTAACACATTATCTGGCACATAGAAGGCATTTAATAAATGTTAATTGACTGAATGTCTTCTCTAGTACTTGCAGTGGGACATCCCAGTGTGTAGGCCTTTGGGATCCAGTTCTTTTGACTTCCAACTAAGATAGGCATCCATGTGAATAAAGGTGCAGGCAAGTGACACACAGGACTTGTGAAACCAGTGCTTCTTTACTTGACGGAAGGTTTTCCGAGTGCCCTTTTTGTTTTATTTATTATTCATCATATAAAAGTACATAATATGCTCTTTAGATATTTGTCACCAAATTGATAACAGTAGCCCACTCTGTTCAGTACTTTATTGTTAGGAGGAAGTTAATATAGAATTGACCTTGGACTCAGGAAGACTCAAATTCAAATTCTGCCTCTGATAATACAGGTTCCATGACCCTGGCAAACCATATTACCTCTAAGTGATCAAAGCAACTCTCAACCAACAATGGTAGAAGGAATTTCCTTATCCAAGAGTCCTATATGCCAGTCAAATCAGAGATCCAGTCTCCATTCTCCTGTTAAGATTCTTATATCATTCCAATAGAGGAGCAATTGACTCTGCATAGGCTCTGAAACTTCCGAGACATATGACCTTGAACAACTCACCTAATGGGTCTAATTCCTAGTTTCCTTATATACAAAATGGGGACGATGGCTTTGAGACTACTTAGATTACATGACTGTTGGGAGGATCAAATGAGATAATGTATGTAAAGTGGTTTGAGAACCAGAAAGAGCCATTTGAGTTACTATTAAACTGGCTCATGGAATAAAGGCCATGTACTCCTGTCATTGCAGCACAGCAGAGATCTAAGAGATAGTAGAGGAAAAAGTGCATTCAACAAACCTTTTAAAAGCACCTACTATGTACAAGGCACTAGTAGCTATAAAAATTAATGATAGTCTCTGATGAGCAGGCAAATAACTAATACAAAAATTAGGAGAGTTAAATCTCTTCTTTTCAATTGATTTACAATATACCTATTTTTTTTTTCTTTTCTCAGTTACCTGTAGTCTTATATTGATTCTCCAGATACTTTTTTACAATGGTTTGTGTGAGATTATGTTAGACAACAATAAAAATAAGAAGGACTTATGTACTGGGTAAAAAGTCAAATAGATTATATCATAGATGTTGCATGCTTAATCATTTTATTAGAAGCCAAATATCAAGGCACTAATGAAGTCAACATTCACTTATTGAACATAGATATATGCATGATCAGGATGTATCAGCTTGAACAAGTCACTGCTTTGGTTCCCTGATCTTCATCTTTAAAATCAGGGGTTTAGATTAGGAAAAAAAAAAAAACTTCAAGGAGACTTCTGGGTCTGAATCTGTTTTGTAGCTTCCTACTGTGGGAATCTGTGGCCAATGACTTATATTTGAGTCCTTTCAACAGTTACCTAACTGTGTGATCTGGGCAAGTCATTCCCTCTCTATGGATGTCAGTGCTTTCAAATGGGAAATGGTGATGGTGGTGGGAGTGAGGATTTGGTCTAAATTACATATGTTTTCTTTCTTTTCTAAGATTCTGTTTAAGGGAGTTAGTGTGTTAGAGTAGGTAGGGTGCTGCACTTGGCATCAACAAGACCTAGGTTCAAATCTTGCTTCTGTAGTAGTAAAGGGAACATGGGTTTATCACTTATACTGAGACTCAGTTTTCTCATCTGTAAAATGTGGATAACTTACGTAATATTATCTAGCTCACATGGTTTATGTGAAGCTCAAATGGCACCAATATACTTTTTAAGAGTTAAAACTTTAATAAATGTCAATTGTTATGTTCATCTGTGAATTATGAGATTATATAAATATATATTTATATTGGGATTGAGGGGTAGGAAGAGCACTGGGTTTGGAGTTAGAAGACCTGAGTTCAAATTTATTTCTATCACTTACTGCCTTTGTAACTTTGGACAACTCCTTTAACAGCTTCACGCCCAATTTTCTTCATCTGTAAAATCTAGGAAGTGTACTAGTTTGCCTCTATGTTTCCTTTTCATCGTAAATTCCAAGACACCATATTGCAAATAGTTTTATGTGCAAGGACAATTATTTATAACAGTACTGTTAGAAAACTATAGTACACTGTGGCTTACTATAATAATTATAACTAATTTATTAAATTGCCTACTATGTGAAATTCACGGTAATGGACACTGAAGGAGATACAAAGATAAGTAAAATCCAGTCACCATGATCAAGGAGTTCAGAATCTAGGAACTCAATTATATAAGGAGGTCTAAAAGTTTTAATGTAATACAGTTTTAGGTATTAATAGCTTACAGTTTCATCAAGATTTTTGGGACATCATAACATAATTTCTATAGGAAAATGCATTCCAATTCCTTAGCAACTAACCCACAATTTATTTTTTTTTTTTGTAAACTGGGACTGTCTATATTTGGTTTTGTTGGTTGGAGTGAAAAAAAAAAGAATCCCAACCAAAGGAATATGAAACACTTTTATTTAGTTACATTTTGAATATAATATCAAACAATATTTTTGAATAAGACTTGAAACAGCTTTAGAATGTAGAGTCTTATAGAGTTCCAACTAATTTTTTGGGTTTGCATGAAAAGAATAATTAGGAAATAAGTATTTTGTTTTTAAGTGTAGGAAGGATAGTCTACATGAAAAAACAACTGAAAATGCTCATTCTGAGAGTCCGAGAATATTTCATTCAACTGAATATGCATATATATGCATGCATATGAACACTTATGTGCATAAGTATACACACATTTCTATCTATCTGTCTATCTGTTTGTCTGTCTGCCTTTCTATCATCTAGCTATCTATTGTCTATCTATCACTTAGTATGTTCAAGGCATTTTTCTACATGAGAGTGGATGCATAGGTAGATAGGATACAAGGCTAGCTTTTAAAGAGTATACATCAGGAAGCAGCTACTACATGTAACCTGAATAACCTCATTGGACAATGAGACGCATGAGGGGCCTTAGGTAATTTAAGTGATAAGGCTTTGGAAGGTTACCTTCAGGAAGCAACAAGTGAGTAGTAGCTCACAATTATATACCAGTTCCATAATTTCACTTGACTTTTGCAAGAACAACCCAATGGTGGCAGGTAATGTAAGTATTATTATGTGTATATTATACATGTAGATATTGAGTCCAAATCATACATAAATTGAGGAAGTAGCAGAACCAGAATCCAAAAACAAGTTCTGTCTTTAAAACCAAGTGTTCTTTTCACTAAACTATACCATATGCTTATGTAAATGGACTCCTATTTGAAGACTAGCAGTATTTCAAACTTTGCTGCTTTACCCTTCAAACCTTTATACAAATGTGTGCACATAAATGCACACACACACTCACACACACATACACACACAGGTCCCTAAGAAGTAGAAAAGAGAGGAAGTTACTATGTCCCCCCTGCTAAGAAGACTGCTAACATCACTGGAGGGAGTGATTCCACCGTTAAACTCATCTCAATATGTGTGAAATTCAGACAGGATGGATGAGTTGTTTGATCAGGGCTGATTAGAAACACATCTTACTTGAAAAAAGCTGCTTCTTTGTCCTTCTGAACTCATGCAATTGTCAATCTCCCTAGAATATCCTGTCTTTTAAATTGCTTTGTGGCCTTGAGAATCTCAAAATAAAACTTAGGTTCTCCATTTGAACCATATTACTTTTTCCCCACAAGTAGGAGAACAAAGAGCCACTAGAAAGTGTATAGTCTGAATGGGACATAGAAAAAAAACTATCCACTTTGTTTTTCCTTGCATACTTAAAAAGGTTTGAAATATACATACATACAGAAATGAAATGGTAAGAATGCACTGATTCCCTTGAGGCTTTCACTAAAGATTTTATATCAATAATTTTTCTGGTCACTTTTGATATCCAAATGCATCATCCATGCAGAAGGAAAGCGGATGTCTATTGAAATAGCTGGTGATGAGTTAATAGAGTGCTGGGCCTGCAGTCAGGAAAACCGGAGTTAAAACCTGGCCTCAGATACTCACTAGTTATGAGACCCTGGCCAAATCATTTAACCTCTGTTTCCTTCAGTTTATTCAGCTGTAAAATAGGCATAACAATAACAACAGCATCTAACTTGCGGGATTGCTATAAGGATCAAATTAGATAATATTTGGAAAACAAAACAAAACGATAATTACAATGCCTAGCACTTAGGTACTATATAAATGCTTATTTCCCTTCCACTATAGACCAGTGGAAATGGGAAGGAGGGTCTTGTAATTTTTGATTATAGAATCAGTTTTTTTTTTTTTTCAGAAACAAGGTGCCAGTGGTTGATCAATGATACTGGTAAAGAAAGTCCTGAGCTCCAAGGAGGGAAGGGTTGGTTGGGGATGAAATGCCTTTGATGTTTTGGATCATAGCCAGAATCTCTTAAAAATTCATATGTGGAAAACTTTCCAACAAAATTTTGCTGGCAATTTTCTCCTTTAAGTTGTTGGAAGAACATTAAAACTAACATGTCTAAGCAAACTCACATTCTAGTTGGAAAGGATCTCAAAGGTTGTCTATGCCAACCCATATTTAAAGAAATCTCTCAATGACATCCCTGATGATCTTTGTGATAATGTTCATCAGTCTATTCTTGAAGACCTTTAGAAATGGATAATCACTAGTTCTTGTTCCATTTGTGATCTGCTTTCATAGCTAGAACTTTTTCTTTACACTGAAATGAAATCCTATCTGCAATTTTCAACCAGTGTGATTAACTCAGTTCTCTAGATCTAGGAAAAAGCAATTTTTGTTCATCTTCAACATAGCATCCCTTCAAGTATTTGAAGATAACTGGCATAACTCTTCTTGAATCTTTTCTTCTATAAGGTAAATTCCCCATTTTCAAACAATCCTTTTATGTTATGGTTTCAAATACCCTTGACATCCTATTCATAATCTGTTGGCTACATACAAGGTCCAGAGCAAGAAAATGCCTGAGTTCAATCTAGTTCAATCATACCATTTTATAGATGAGAAAGAAGAGGCCTAGAGGGATTAAGTAATCTTACCCAGACAACATAAGTCAGTAAATAGGGAGTACTTAGCAAGTCAGAATTGAAACTCAGCATTTTTTTTCTCAACATCTGTATATTCTACATTGTCAATATATTTTTCTAAAACATGGCACCCAGGATTGAATTAAATATTCAAGTTGTATTTTGACCAGTATAGCACAGTAAAACAATCATTTCTCCCTTTCTGAATACAATCATTTTCTTAATAATCCTAAATTTGTATTAGCTTTTTTGACTTCCTCATCACTTATTCTAAATACACTGAAACTCCCAGGCACTTTTTCATACTTTCCCCAAATTGCCCTGCAATAATTGATTTCTTTGAGCTCAACTGTAGAACTTTACATTTAGCTTTATAGATCTTCACTGATAAAAGTCTTAATTAGAATTCTTGTGGTGTGAAATTTATTCTGGCTATCCAAAGACTCTAGCAGATTCTACCATGCTAGAGAAGCTTTAAGTGAAGGACAGATAAAAAAGTATATCTACTTTTCAAGGTGGGGTCATGTTAAGTATGAAGAAGTACATCATTAGTAGATGATAAATACTGGCCATAGCAAATTAATAAGCAAGATACAATGCAATGTAAGTCTTAATACTACGTATCATTCTTATCTTTGTGGAGATAGCAATAGTATGTTGGAAAAGTGGACAGAAGTTGCTAACCATCAAATAATTTTTAGACTTTCTATGAAAATTAACTTAATTTTTTGTAATCTAATAGACTAAAAAGAATATCTTTATACAATGTCCAACTAACTGACATACAACTAGAAGAACTGAAGTACATTGATATTTATGTTATCACTATAAATGAAAGCAGAGTGGGCTGGTAAGGAATTTATTATGCTTCAGTTGAACTTAAAAAAGTGGGGGTAGCAATTAAAGTCTCAAATAAGGCAATAATAAACTTGCTTTAAAGAGGAAAATAGAGAGGTTCACTAAGTTCATAGTTCCCATGGACAATGACACTGTATCAATGTTTAATATATATGCACTGAATGGAATACTTATGAAATTAAAGAAAAAGTTCCTAATTTGATAAATTAGATATTGATAAAATTGATAAAATAGATCTTCACTGATAAAAATCTTAATTAGAGTTCTTATTGTGGTGTGAAATTTATTCTGGCTATCCAAAGACCCTAGCAGATTCTACCATGCTGGAGAAATTTTAAGTGAAGGACAGATTTATTATGGACAGGGAGAAACTAACAGTTAACCTATGATAGTTGAGGACCTCAATGTGTTCCCTTCAAATTTAGAGAACTCTAAGAAAAAAGATAAAAAAAAAATCTGAGGTATCAATAAAATTAAAAAAAAAACCCAACCAGACATATTGCCTATACAATGAAATTTGCATTTGTATCTATTATGTTACCTTATAAAACTAACCATGTGCTACAGCATAAAACCCCAATAACTAATGCAGAAAAACTGAAATCAACAAAGTATATTGGAAGAAATGATTCAAACTTAAGTAGAAATTAAAATTAATCTTAAAGATTGGTGGGAAAAATATAACATTAAAACGAATAATTTCATAAAAGAAAATGATAGCAATGAGGTAACATATAAAAAATTTGGGCCTTAACCAAAACAGTCCTTAGTGAAAAATGTGTATCTTCAAACACTTTCATCAATGAAAGAGAAATAGCAAATCGATGGATTGAGAAAAGAACAAAAAAGTTTAGAAAATCAAACACTCAAAAAGCAGATGATGTTTTTAATGACCTCAAATTTCCTCCTAAAATAAAAAATCTTGCCATTTTAATATTCAGTTTGTTTTCAGCAGTAGCATATGGCTCTGAGTAACTAAATACACAAGTTTCTGAGGAATCAAAGTTTTGGGTCATCTGAAGAGGAATAGAAATACACATCATGGGCACAAAATAACCTATAACATATTTCCAACAACAAATGCTACAAACAAAGAAGTGAAAATGACATCATCAGCAAGATGTATGACTGAAAAAGAAGATGGGCCTCTCAGGGCTGAGTGGGATTGCTGTATTTGTACTTCTGTAACTGCAAAAGTTCTAGAGGAAGGCCTAAGTACAAGTTGTAGACTTTCTGTGGATCATTTGTAGGAGGACACAGATAAACGTCACACAGCATGAGAAGTCATATATTAGTTATGATCTTTACTGCTGGAGAGTATAACCATAGAGATATGATATTGCAGACTCTTTTAAGGGTTGAGGTTCTGAACTTCCATTTTACTAGATCCAGCTTCTCATTCAAATCTTGTGGTGCATTTTAGGATCCCAATTCACTCATACAAAATGCTCTCAATCTGTCCCACAACAACAACAACAAACAATAACAACTAGTGTCTATAAAATACTTTAAGTTCTGCAAAATGTTTAAGTAAGACTAATGTTATCTCATTTTGTCTTCACGGCAACACTGGGAAGTGGGTGCTATTATTATCTCAGTTTTACATATGACAAAACAGATTTGCAAAGGGTAAGTAACTTACCTGTGGTCACATACCTACTAATTACCTGAGATAGGATTTTAATGTAGGTTTTCCTGACTCCAAGACTAGCACTCTATCCACTGCAACACTTAGTTGCCTCCCATGTGCAAATTTGTTAAATATGTCAACTATAACTTCATTACAGTTATTGAATAATTTCTTGGAAGGAATGGAGTCAAGGCCAGTTTGATACAATGTTAAAGAATCATAGCTTCAGAACTAATAGTGACATTAGAAGTCCTTTGGTTCAATGCCCTTGTTCTGCAGATGAAGAAACTGAAAAGGGAATAACTCGTCCAAGGTCATAGCTCATGTGAAAAGTGGGATTTGAACCCAGGTATTCCTGAGCCCCAGTCCAGTACTCTATTATACTTCATCTCTTTTTGTTCATTTGTTTCAATCGTATCTGACTGTTCTTGGCAAAGATATACTGGGATGATTTACCATTTCCTTCTCCAGCTCATTTTGCAGATGAGAAATCTGAGGCATACAGGGTTAAGTAACTTGCCCACGTTTACATAGACAATCACTTCTGAGGACAGATATGAACTGAGGAAGATGAGTTTTCCTGACTCCAGGTCCAGCACTGTTTCCGTTGTTCCACCTAGCTGCCCAGCTTCAAATTCACGTACTTGAATCCATTCTATTATTCTATCAGATCCACAAGGATATCTTAGTCTCTTGGTTAAGTGCTTTGCTGAAATCCAGGTATGCTATTTCCCTGGCATCCCTTAGTTTAAGAGGAAAGTTATCTACCCCACAGGAAATTGAGGTTTGTCTAATTGTGAGCTATTCTTCCTGACTCATCCATGCTTTAAATTTGAAAAATCTTTTATTTTGGTTTTGTTAATCTGAGACAACTGTGGGGACATTTTACCAAAGACTGAATATGAATAGAAGAAGCAAACCATTTGTTTTCCTAAGGGAAAGCTATTTGGAGGATATAGGAGCAGGAAGTAATTTACTTGGTCTAAATCTGATTTTGATCATCTGGATAGCTTTCTCTTTTCCTGATAAAATCTTTTTTTTTAAAACACAGTTTTATTAATTTGGTTAAATGTTTCCCAATGGCATGTAGAAATTTTTTTTAACAATATGTTAAAAATAATTGAGTTGCCAATTCTCTTTCTCCTCTTTGAGAAGAAAAACAATTTGATATTGATTAGACCTTTGAAGTCATGCAAAAAATATTTCCAAATTAGCCATGTTTGCAAAAGAAACCTGGTCAAAAAATTAGAACAGGAAAAAATTAAAAGCATAAAAGTATGCTTCAATATACATTCAGAATTCATCAGTTCTCTATCTGGAGGTAGAAAGCATTTTTTTCATCATGAGCCCTTTGGAATTATCTTGGATCATTGTCTTGACTGGAGTAACTAAGTCTTTCATGATTCATCATCCCTCCAATATTGGTGTTACTGTGTACAATGTTCTCCTTTTTCTTCTCAATTCATTTTGCATGTGCCCATATATGTCTTCCCAGGTTTTTCTGAAACCATCCTGATTGTCATTTTCTTTTAATAGCACAATAGTATTCCATCACAATTATATGTCACAACTTGTTCAGCCATTCCCAGTTGATGTGTTTCTCCTCAATTTCCAGTGCTTTGCCACCACACAAAAGGCTTCTATGATTATTTTTATACAGATAATCCTTTCCCTTTTTCTTTGATACCTTTGAGATACATAGTATTGGTATTGCTGGGTTAAAGGATATATGCAGTTTTATAGCTTTTTGAATATAGTTCTAAATCGTTCTCCAAAATGGTTTGACTAATTTACTACCCTACCAATAGTGCATTAGTGTAACTATTTTTGCACATCCCCTCCAGCATTTTTCATTTTTCATTTTTCATTTTTTTTGTATTAGGCAATCTGATGGGGGTGAGGTGGTATCTCAGAGTTGTTTTGATTTGCATTTCTCTAATCAATAGTGACTTAGAGCATTTTTTTATGACACTAATGTTAGCTTTGATTTCTTCTTCTGATAAATATTGTGCATTCCCTTTGACCATTTATCACCTGGAGGATGGTTCTTTTTAAATATATATATATATATATATATATATATGTATATATATATATATATATATATATATAAATTTGTTTTAGTTCCTCTTAATATTTGAAAAATAAAGCCTTTACCAGATTAACTTGCTGAATTTCCCCCTCCCCCTCAGTTTCCTGTTTTCCTTCTATTTTTGGCTGCATTAATTTTGTTTGTGCAAAAACATTTTAATTTCATCAAAACTTTCTAGTTTACTTCCTGTGATCCTTTCTATTTATTGCTTGACCTAAACTCTTCTCCTATTCATTGATATGACAAATATACTATTCCACACTCTCCTAATTTACTTAGGGTATCACCCTTTATGTGTAAATTTTGTACCCATTTTTATCTTGGTATACAGTCTGAGCTGTTGGTTATGTTATGTTTCTGCCAAACTACTTTCCAATTTTCCCAGCAATTTTTGTTGAATGGTGAGTTTCTTATCCCCAAAGCTTGGATGTTTGGGTTTGTCATATATTAGACTACTAAGTCATTTACTACTGTGTATTTGTACCTAATCTATTCCACTGATCCACCACTCTATTTCTTACTCAATATCAGATTGTTTTGATGTTTACCACTTTGTAATATAGTTTGCAATTTGGGACTGCTAGGCTGCCTTCCTTCACATTTTTTTTCATTGATCTATATTCTTGACTTTTTATTCTTCCAGATGAATTTTTTCTTTTAGTTCTAAAAATAATTATTTGGTAGTTCAATTATACCAATTGAATAAGTAAGTCAACTCACATAGTATTGTTACTTTCATTATATTGGCTCAGCCTACCAATGAGCAATTAATATTTCTTCAATTGTTTAGAGTTGTCTTTATTTGTCTGAAGTGTTTTGTATTGTATTCATATACTACCATGGGTTTCTCTTGACTGGCAGACTCCTAAGTATTTTGTATTGCCTACAGTTATTTTAAATTGGAATTTCCCTTTTTTGTTTCTTGTTGTTGGGTTTTGTTGGTAGCAAAAATAAATGCTTATGATTTATGTGAGTTTATTTTATATACAACTTTTCTGAAGTTGTTAATTGTTTCAACTAGTTTTTAGATTCTCTTATATCATCTACAAAGAGCAACAATTTTGTTTCCTCATTGACTATTTTTATTCCTTTAATTCCTTTTTCTTATCTTATTGCTATAGTTAGCATTTCTAGTATAATGCTGCATAATAGTCAGGATAATGGACATCTTTGCTTCACCTCTGATCTTATTGTGAAGATTTCAAGATTATCCCTGTTAACAGATCATGCTTACTAATTGTTTTAGACAGATAATACTTATTTTAAATATATATTGATTCCTATGCTTTCTGACATGGATGTTGTATTTTGGCAAAGACTATTTCTGCATCTATTGATATGATCATATGCTTTTTGTTGGTTTTGTTATTGATATATGCTGATAGCTTTTTATAATATTGAATAAGCTCAGCATTTCTGGTATAAGGTCCACCTTGTCATAGTGGATTATTTTTGTGATACATTACTACAATCTCCTTCCTACTGTTTTATTTATTTATTTTTGCAATTAATATTCATTAAGGAAATTGGTCTATATTTTCTTTCTATTTTTGCTCTCTCTGGCTTAGGTATCAAAAGCATATTTGTGTTGTAAAAGGAATTTGGTAAGAATCCTTCTTTACCTATTTTTTCCTCCAAATAATTTATATAGGACTAGAATTAATTGTTCTTTAAATGTTTGGTAGAAGTCACTTACAATTCCATTTAGTTCTGGGGATTTTTTCTTAGGAAGCTCAATCATGCTTTATTTCTTTTTCTAAGATAGGATTATGTAAGTATTCTATTTACCCGTCTGTTATTCTGGACAGTTTGTATTTTTGTAAATATCCACACATTATACTTAGATCATCAGTTTTTACTCCCTAATTGAGCAGAATAGCTCCTAATAATTGCTTTTATTTCATTTTCATTGATGGTACATTCATCTTTTTTACTTTTGGTACTAGTAATTTAGTTTTCTTCTTTTTCCTTAATATAAAATTATAAAATATAAAATTAACCAGTAGTTTACATTTTTTTTCACAAAACCAGTACCTAGTATTATTTATTAGCTCAATGGTTTTCTTATTTTCAATTTTATTAATCTCTACTTTCATTTTTAGCATTTTCATTTTAGTATTGAATTTGGGATTTTAATTAGTCTTTTTTCCAGTGTTTTTTTTTAGTTGCATACTCACTCAATTCATTGATCTGCTCTTTTATCTTTTATTGATGTACATGTTTAGAGATATAAATATTCCTCTAAGTATTTTTTGGCTGTATCCCACAAAATGTGGAATGTTGTCTTGTTGTTATTCTTTGTAATTAAATTATTCATTGTTTCTATGATTTGTTATTTAACTCAGCCATTCTTTAGGAATAGATTATTTTGTCTCCAATGACTCTTTAATCTATTTTTCTACCACTCTTTATTGTATATAAATTTTCTTGGATTATTATCCAAAAAAAAGTGCATGCAATAATTTTGCTTTTCTATATTTGGTTGAGAGGTTTTTATGCCCTAATACATGCTAATATTTTCTGAAAGTGTCATCAAAGCTGATAAAAAGGAATCTTTCTTGCTATTCCCATTCAGTTTTCTCCAGATGTCCACCATATTTAAATTTTCTAAGATTCTATTCATCTCCTTAATTTCTTATTTTATGGTTAGATTTATATATTTCTGAAAGGGGAAAATCAAAGTTTCCCATTATTATTATCTAACTATTTTATCTATTAGTTCTTTTTCCTTTTCCTTTAAGAATTTGGATGCTATGCCCTCTGGTGCATATATGTTTAGTATTGATATTGTTTAATTTTTGTGGTTCTTTTTAGCAAGATTTAGTTTCCTTGATAATCCCTTTTAATTAGGTCTGTTTTGCTTTTGCTTTGTCTGAGATCATGATTGCTACACCCTGCTTTTTTTTTTTTTTTTTGGACTTCAGCTGAAGTAAATAGATTCTATTTCAAACCCTTATTTTAACTCTTTGTGTGTCTCTCTGTTTCAGGTATGTTTCTTGTCCTCAAACTATTGGATTCTGATTTCTAATCTATTCGGCTATGTTTCCATCTTATGGGTGTTTATCCCATTCACATTCACAATTATGATTACTAACTGTGCATTTCCTTCCATCCTGTTTTCTTCTGTTTAACCTTTTCTATTTTTATCCTTTCCTTTAAAGTCTCTTTAGCTTCTGACCACTACCTTCTTTTATCTGCTCTCCCTTTCATCACATCCACTTTCCTTCATCTCCTTCCCACTTCCCTATTGGGTAAGATAGATTTCTATTACCAATTGTGTGTGTGTGTGTGTGTGTGTGTGTGTGTGTGTGTGTGTGTACTCCCCCCTCTTACTCTCTTAACTGCTAAAACTCTTCATTGGGTATTTATTTTATGTGAGATAATTTCCACCATTTTCCCTCTCCTTTCTCCTTTATCCCAGGGTATCCATCTTCCTTGTCTATGCATTTTTTTACATCATCCCAACTACCACTCTCTCTTTCTATATAGAATCCTTCCCTAATAATAATAAAGTTCTTAAAAGTTAAATGAATAATTTTTCCATATAGAAAGGTAAACAGTTTAACCTCATTGAGTCTTGTTGGGCTTATGTTCAACTCACATGTTTTTCCTTTAAGGTTTTACTTGGAGTTATTTTGACTTCATTTCTTCTTCTGAGTTTGTATCTTGATTTTCTGTCACTATAGCAGGTTTCTAGGTCAGGTTCTTTTTTTTGTTGTTTCTTCATTTTCCTACCATATATCTTAATTTTGAACTTTATGCTAAAGTTGGTTTCTGTTTCTATCATGGTGGGGATTGTGGGGAAAGAGGCACTGTGTCAAGCTTCAGGCTCTTTCACATTATTGTTTTAAGAGCTAGTTCTAGTGGTTTGGAAGTTTTTGATACTTCCAAAGTAGTGTGATCTGGAGAGAAATGTGGTTATTTCTCTCATTGTCAGTACTCTTGTCCTATCCAGGAAGGTCTGCTGAGCCCTTTGGATTGCAAACAGTATTATTCTTTAAGGTCCTTGATCCCTTGTGACCAAAATTGATATTGTTTCTCAGAGCCTCTGCTCAATCTTGACCAAAAGTAGTCCATTCTGCCCTTGAACTATGACTCAGAAGTGTGTATATGCAATGGAGTTGCCAAACAATGTTTGGTCCTGTGTCCAGTGCTAGCACAGAGGTCTCCTGTAATCTGACCATTTGCCAAGTCTCTTTACCATCTCTGGCCTGAGAATTTCAAAGATGCTGCCACTTCTGTTTGCACCACTGTTATGGAAATTGAAATTTAAGAACTTCCCTGCCCCTAGGCTCTTTTATAAGCTTAAGTGAGCCTGGAACCTGTGGTGGGAGGCTTGGTTTTCAGGAATGCCCACACCTTGGTGCTCTGGGATTGGGCAGTGGGTCAAGAGGGTTGTGACATTCTCTGAGCCAGGAGGCTATATAAACCCTAATGTGAGGCTATGTTTTGGGGCTTACTTTGAGAAGTGTTGTGTGATTTGACCAGACAAGACTCTGGGTAGTGGTTGAGCCCCCCAGTTTTGAAAACCCAGATGTTGGTGCTTCCCTCTCTGGTAACTGTGACTAGGTATGGATGTAAAGGTCAGACTGTTGGAAGCCTGTCTGCTGAAATGTTTCTCTTTCTTCTTGTAATTCCTGCTTGTAACTTGTTTGTATTCTCTGAAGTTCAAGGTGCTGACCTTTTCCCCCTGAACTAGGTAAATGACATATGCTTGATTAAAGCAAGATAGATTGTTAACCCATTTTGAGTTGCTTTCCTTTAGAAAAGCAGATCCAAGAACCTATGTTGGCAGCAATCCTGGGGATGCCAGTGTGCTTGCTGTTACAACCACCTAATCATGCCATTAGTGTTTCATCCACATTGTATTTCAGTCACATGTCAGCCTCCCCCTCTATATTAAAAATATCTCCTTTTGATCTCCTAAGTTGTTTTGGGCTCAAAGAACATCTCACTCTGACCTTTTCTTAGTTCTGTCACTGCATAATTCTGTTTAAAGAGTTATTTTAATTTTATTTGGAGTGGAATATTAGGAGAGCTCAGCTGAATGTTTTCTATACTCTGCCATCTTGGCTCCACCCTCAGAAGATCTTTATAAAAAATGTAGACTCTTACTGGAAAGTGGGTTCCTTGCAGTTATTCTTCTCTCAGTGCCCCTTTTCTTCCTTTGTTAGTGGACAATGCCCTCCCAGTATCATTTAACCATAGCTTATCAGCTGAATAGCCATGGTAACTGGTCTCCAGCTGTATTTATATACAATTTTTATTAATTACAGGGTACAGGTCTTTGACAATACAGGGGACATTATTTCCATTTAGAAACCTCTGAATTAAGTTATTCTTTTTAAAAACAAGTACTCATTTCCCTTTTTCTCTGATTGATGGAAAGTTTTTTCAGTTCCACTGCTTGGGATGATAACTCCAAGAAGACAAAAAAAGTCTTCTTAACTTTGCTCTGTGAATTCTAAATTAACATTAGAGAAGTTTTCAATAATGTTATCCATTGAAAAGTATTTGGATAAAAAGTTATTGATGATTTTAGCCTGTTTCATGGAAAAGATAGGATTGTTCAGTTATTATTTTACTTTAAAATCAGTTATTATTTTAACATTATGAAATAAGGAAGTACCAGCTGTTTGGCATCCTCATGAGTGTTCATAATGGTCTTACTTGCATTTTCTAAACAGATGCTGAGGGCCCTACCTGTGATGATAAGGATTTTCAGCAGTATGACTTCTGAGAGAAGACAGGTTCCATGTTGACTAACTCTACCATAATCTCTCTGAATTTAGGCAAATGCATGCCATACAATTCATTTCAAAGCTGATTCATTTTATCTGCTTGGCTTCTGTGCCAAATGTGAACATTAGGCCTCTTTAAAAAATGATGGGGGATAATAAATGCTTGAGGCATTTGTTTTGCTGAAGTGAACTAACGGCAGAGGAACATATGGTGAAATATATTTTTAATTACTTTTCAACAATGTGAAATGTTTTTTTCCTTATTTTCATATTTAATGTTCGTGATCCAGCCTGCTCAGAAGGAACATGCCACTTTGCACAAAACACATGACTAATTTTATGGGCAGCATAGATCATTCCATGTCAGCAACATTTTTACTACAGGAGCCTTTGGACTTCCTTTATGGTACTTTATGTCTGCAAAGAAAATGTTTTTCTTTTCCATCTCTGTCTCCTACCCTCCACTACCCCTCTGTGTCTTTTTTTTTTTTTTTGCTTTTTGGAGGGCAATTGGGGTTAAGTAACTTGCCCAAGGTCACACGGCTAGGTTTTTGTTTGTGTGTGCGTTAAGTGTCTGAGGCCGGATCCGAACTCAGGTCCTTCTGACTCCGGGGCCGACGCTCTACTCACTGTGCCACCTAGCCGCCCCGTACCCCTCTGTATCTTGAGAGATTGGCTACCAAAATGTTTGATTATGTTGGGTTTTTTTATTAGTGGGTTTATAGAAAATGACATGGGCCTTTATCTTTGCAGATTAGGCAAAGCTGGATCATTAATAGGATGCATAATGTCCTCCCTCAGATATCTCAAAGAGTAGATGGGGTGCTGGATTTGAAGTCATCAAGATCTTGGTTCAAATATTACCTTAGGTAATTACTACATGTGTGACTCTGGTCAAGACACCTAACCTCCCTGAGGCTCATATTCCTCATATATAAAGTGGGAATAATAGGACACTATAATATTAATGGGATGTAAGAACTTCTACTCCCATTAATAGGTCTCATGTGGAGCCCATTAAGAGAAATTTGCTTAGGGGAAAGCTTGATTGTAGGAAGGCTTTCCCACCTTTTGCTAATTTCTAATTAGGCACTGAATCAGGAGGGTTGTGATGCTTTCTGGCTCTGAGAAGTGTATATGTACTCTGAGTTGGTATTTTGCTTTGGCAGCTCACTTATGAGAAGCATCTTGTGATTCCCTGGGTGGAGATTCTGAGTGGCTGTATGTTCAGAGCTTCCTGACTGCTCAGATGTAAAGGCTTTCTAGACCCAGGGATATATGTAAAATGTATAGTTGATTCAGGCAGTCAGAGCCCTCTCTGTTGGTCTTTACTTCTCTGCTTGTATTTCCTCTGAAGTTCATTGTGCTGACTTTTCACCATAGCTAGTGAATGTAATTTAAAAAAGATTGCTGACCCCTTAAACAGTTATCTTTCCTAGTAAAGCAGATCTAAGAACCTATGCTAACAGTCATCCTGTTTATGCCAGTGTGGTTGCTGCTACAAGCCACCTATCTTATACAGATGAAGTTAGATGATATATTGTATAGGGCTCTATAAACTTAAATTATCACATATATATGAGTTATGGGTGTGAGGTAGATAGAGTAATGGATTTGGAATTGGGAGGACCTGGCTTTAAATTTTACTTCAGATGTTAGATATATGACCTTGGCCAAATCATTTAACATTTCTAAGCCTCAGTTTCTTTATCTGTAAAATGAAGGAGTTGGTTTCAGTGCTTTTAAGGTCTTTTCCATCTCATACATTTATGCTTATTATATTTTGATGATATTCCAATATAATAGGAAAACACATTTCTGAAGCTCTCCTGTGAGTTAGATACTGAGCCTTTTTATAGATTAAGAAATCAAAGTTCTTAGAGTTAAGTGACATGTTCAGGCTCACAAAGCTCATAGGTATCAGAAACTGGCATTCAAATTCTGGTCTTTCAGCACTAAGACTAATGCTCTCTACATGTTGATTCAATTCAGTTCTATGAGCACATAGACACTTGCTATATGCAGTGCAATTTTTTTGGCTAGGTGGTGGGGGCAGACAAAATGAGAAAAAGTCCTCTGCCATTGAGGAGCTACTTTCATTGGCAATACTTCTCTTGCTACTTATAAGTCACTTGCCTTTCAGTGTCTCTAGGGTACTTAGTTACTTGAGCCATTGGAATGAGCCATTGGAATGATGCTTCCAGAGATATGGAGATTTAGGGGACTACAGAGCCCATTTAGTTCAATGCTCACATTTTACAGATGAAAAAACTGAGACCTAGAAAGGTTAAGTGACTTGTGTAAGGTCACAAATATAGTAAATGTCAGAGACAGAAGGTCATCTCAGGTCCTCTGACTGTAGAGCCAGTGCTCTTTTAATTGGGCCACGCTATCTCCCTATGGCTTTTTACCCTGTGTTGTGTTCACTATGATTATTATGATACAATTCTCTATAAGTATTTAAAAATCAAACAGCATTCACTAGAAAAGAGGCTACAGTGGATAAAATCTTCCTCTCCCTTTTTCTTTGTCTTGAACACTCAGAGATCTGACTCTCAGAGTATTTTAATTCTCACCCAGTTTCTCTGGAAGCTGCAGTATTTCCTTATCAATAATCTGGTCTTCTTGCCTTTTCCAGCCCCGATATTAAGAGAAACATAACACAGTATAGCTAAGTGGTTGTTATTTATCTTCCTGTTTACTGCCGCCTTGTTAGTGTCCCCTCGTTTCCAGGGAATGAAAATTGCTCATTATCAGAGATAATGAAGGAAAATGATGTCATCTATAATTGTTAGCTCAGGGTACTTGCTGTCCCCTATTAATGGAAAGTGGGTAGCATAAACAGAGGACAGATCAGAGCAGGATCCCTCTAAGTGTTCAAGCCATATGTTGGAGCAGATTCATGTGACTGTAATTCAAAAACGCCGTGATTTTGTGAACTACCATGTGTGCAATTTTATGGGCATTTGTGTGTGTATGTATGTGAGATAAAGAGAGATAGATGGATAGATAAAGAGATAGACAGAGTCAGAGAGACAGAGACAGAGATAGAGAGAGAAGGAGATAGAGACAGAGAGAAAGACAAAGACAGAGGAAGATACAGAGATGGAAATGAGAGAGGCAAAGATACAAAGGGATAAACAGAGGAAGAAAGAGGGACACAAGATATTGACAGAAAGAATGTGAGAGAGATAGAGACAGAGACAGAGAAAAAGAAAGAGACAGAGAGGAAGAAAGACAGAGAGACAGAAAGCAGAGAGAGAGAGAAGAGGGGGGAGAGCTCGAGGCAGAGGGGGAGATGCAGAGGAAGAGAGAGACAGCGAGATAGAGACATATGGAGAAAAGCGAGAGAGAAATACAGAGAGGGACAGCAAAAGAGATGGATAGACACACAGAAAGAGATAAAAAGTGAAAGAGACAGAGAGACAGAGACATAAGTTGAGACAGAGAGTGTTTTTACTATGTGATTGTGTGTGTGTGTGTGTGTGTGTGTGTGTGTGTGTGTGTGTGTGTTAGACCAGGATATAAGGTGACAGATTTCTGAATTGAGAGACCATTGCTTAGATTTGAATGCAACTGAAAACCATCTGGGGTTGTGAATCAAGAACAACTTTTCTGATGATTAAATAAAAGGCTGTTCATGTTCATGGTTAAATAAAAGAAAGGTTGTTCATGTAAAAGCACAGGGTAGCTTAAGTCAGGGGATATCCCACTACTCCAAGCCCTGATAGCTCCTCTTGCTTCCTTTGACTAATCACATGTCAAGCAATCTGCTGGAGGAGAAGGCTTGCTTTAACACTCTCTTGCTTGGCTCTGCTAGCTCTCTAAAAAGCTGTTAAATGGTGTTTCTCAGATGATCTAGAAATCAAAACCACATAGGCCTTAGTCACAGCTCACCTAACAAGCACTATGCACTTGAAATTGACCACTATCCAACTCACATTGGATAAGTCACACCAGGCTACAGGTCACACTTTCTAGTGCCCAAGCATTTGATAAAATGGAAGCATCCAAACAGAGAAAATCTACTTCAAGAATCCTGTGACAGGATATTAAAGTCATTCAACTAGGACATTCCCCCTATAAACCCATGTTTGTACCTTAAGGGTTGGAAAACCCGTTTGTATCCAGCCTGCTGTGAGCATGAGGTATTTGGAAATGTTTCATTTTACTCTAGCTGGAATTTTAAACTTCCTGTCTGTCTCATTGGCCAAGTAGTTAAAGTGACACCAAAGACAGAGTGCATGTAGGAGCAATAACCCCAGAGGTACCTTGGGAAAAAATGGAGAACAACCAACTGGCCCTAGAAAATGAGCAAAGTGGGGCAGAATTAAAGTGCTTAGGGTTTGGTTTACCTGAGGGAAGTGTGTGTGTGTGTGTGTGTGTGTGTGTGTGTGTGTGTGTGTGTATGTGTGTGTGTATGTGTGTGTATGTGTGTATGTATACATTTGAGAGAGATAAGAAATGTAATTATGTATTTACACAACTACACAAAGCATTATTATTATTACTCTTAGAAGTATTTATTTCCTAAGTGTGGCCAAATGCATGTTATATAATTCTCTATTCCTTCTATACTGTGATGGCATTCTAACATAGGACAGTGAAATGAGCAATGAAATTAGCATCAAAGGACCTAGGATCAAACCCCAGCTCTGCCATTTGCTTCCTGTGTAACCTTGCACAAATAGTTTAACTTCCTTGAATCTTCAAAATGAGGGGGTTGGAGAAGACAAACTACAGAAACTTCCAGCTTTAAATCTGTAACTACTAGAACAATACAGCTCAAGCTCACTTTTTGTGTGTGTCGTGAAGCCCTTTGGCAGTATGGTGATATCTATGAACCTGTTCTCAAAATAATGTTTTTAAAGCATACAATAAATACACAATTACACAAGGAATCATTTATAGTGAAGTAAGGTTATCAGTATATTTTTTTTTCAAAAGTACATGATCCCCTGCTCTAACTCAACAACATTTTCCCAAGAATGTGTCACATCAGGACATGTAATGACACTCAGGGAAATCTTTTGCATCCTAACTCTGACCTGCTTCTCCCATGCAGGCAGAAAGAATAATTCCCATTCCAGTTATATTAAGGTACAAGCTGGAAGACTTAGTCTCCTGAAAACCCTTTCCCTTTCACAGTGGGTATCAATGACAGAACTCTCCAGCGTCTGCTGGGCATTCATGTAGCACCTGTGAGCCAGTGGTTGCTATGGTTTTTCAGCCCCCATTTCCTATTGCTGGGGCTCCATGCCTGAGCTCGACATTATGTACACCTTTCATATCAATGCATTTGGAATGATTTGAGTGCCCTCTCTAAAGCTCTACAGTGTGCTTTACAACTTATGTGTAGTGTTTTCCCTGGTAGTTCCTTACTTAAATAATTTGTGACAGTGTCTGTCTCCCGTTCCTATATCCAACTTAACAGCAGGTCTCCAAGGAACAACACTACTGATGATCTTGAAATGTGATATCTGTCTGACAGGTAGGAGATATCATCTTGGTGGCTTTTGGGTTATGTTGGAATGGGTTAGGTTACTCTGGAATAGAGAAAGACCTTGGTCAAGGGCCAAGAACATAATTAAGAAAAGCTAGCCGTGGTTCCTTCCCATCCCACCCCCTTCCCCAATACACAGTTCACAAAATGTAGCTATAAAAATTGCTAAAGGAATAAAAATGAATATGAAATTACATCAGACATTTGTTAATGTTGGCTTCTATCTTCTCAGTAAGAGGGAGAAATAATTGAGTGCATGGAAAGAGCATTGGACTTGGGATTAGAAACTGTGGGTCAGAGCCCAGCTCTACTAGCTGTTTGACTCTGGCTAAGTCCATAAAGCTCACTTTCCCCATCTGTAAAATGGGCATGGTAATGCTTGTAATGCCTATATCACATGGTTCTTGTGAAACTAAATGCAACAATTTGGTGATTTTTAAATGCTATACAAATGTATAGTATATTATTTCATTAAATTGTAGCTCAGATTCATGTAACACTCTCACAGTTATTATCCATTGGATCCTCAAAATAACTCTGTGAAGAAGGTAAGACAAATATAATTCCCCCTTTTAAAGATGAGAAAAAGGATTTGACCCTGAGTAAATTATAGAGTCAGGATTTGAACTAAGGTCTTCTGACTCTAAGCCAATGATATTCCCACTAGGAACCACTACCCCCTATTGGCTGCCAGACCTTTGAATGGAATGTGTTGTTTAGGAGCTGGTTCTCATCTGTGAGCTTATATAATGTACTACTCTGAAAGAATGCAAAATATCCTGGTGATGGCTTATGTCTGAAATGTGAAAGGAGTCCTTGCACCAGCAATTCTCTCAGGGTTCCAAAGAGCATATGCCTTTGGTTTTTCATCTTTCGAACAAATCGACACTTTTTCATTTTCCTGCAGCCCAAATTGTGTTTTCCATATGGCTCTATTGTGCTATGTCAGGTCAGGCTGTGTGTAAGTCATCTTGCAAGATGCTGCTTAGTCACTATGTAAAGTGATTAATGGAGATTTCCTGCTACCTCACCTCACCAGTGCTATAAAGAAAAGGGGAGGGGAGGTTTGATGGATCCCACTGGAAATTACAGAGGGAAAGGAGGGTATTAGTGGCAACATAAATAAAGCTATGATTTAATTTATACAAACATAGTGTTTTATAACTCTATCCAGAGGAAAGGCACATAAACAGTGTTGAAATTTCTATCAGGTTAAATGGAGTTGTAATATGGCTGTGCCAGCCTCCTTCTTTCAGATCTATATCAGTTACATATCCTTCCCCACACTTCACTCCCCACCTCTCAGAATTCTTGAGTTTTCTGAGGTGGAGAAGAGGGCATTCTGTTTTCTTTGCCATTGACTTAAGCCACCACCTATTGTGTTCCTCTAGTTGTGTTGTTCAGTCTTTTTGACTCCCCATGACATCATTTTGGGATTTTCTTGGCAAAGATACTGTGGTGGTTTTCCATTTCCTTCTTTAGCTCATTTTTATAGATAAGGAACTGAGGCAAATGGGGTTAAATTATTTGCCCAGAGTCACACAGCTAGTAAGTATCTGAGGCTGGATTTGAACTCATCAAAGTGAGTCTTTCCATTCCAAACCAGGTGTCCTATCCACTTTACCACCTAGCTTCTACTTCTTCCCATTTTAGGAACTCAGTAACTAACATCCCAGTTTTATTTAATATATTAATATCAGGTTGTCGTTTATAAAGGTAGATTTAATTCAAAGATGTAGCAAGAACAAACATACAAACATTACTCCCAACATTTTAGGCATATAACACCCCCACCCACAGTGTCCGGGGAAGAAGGAGGATTAGGTTTACAGTTTATAGTTCAGTTCTTACACAGGATTAGCCCTACTAATTTGAAGTCCAAAGTCCTACTTGACCAGTATCCTGGACCTTTGATCACCAGGACTTTGATACTGCTCTAGTCACCTTACCTGTTCTGAATTTTTGGATTCTGCATGACCTTGGCTCAAGCTCTGGGAACTCCCAGCTTGCTTCTTTCAGGGCCACATGATCTAAGCCAGGAAGTTTGAGGGGAATGACCCTCAGGTCCACTTCCATTAATGCATAAGGTCACCTGCTATCACCTTGCTGCTCAGTGAGGTAGTTAAAGAGATTTCTGGTTACAAAGGTAAGGGAAAAGGCTTCTCTCAGTCATGTGGTAAGCCAACACAATACATACACAAAGACACTAGTTTCTTTTCTTTTTTCTTTTTTTTGGAGGGCAATTGGGGTTAAGTAACTTGCCCAAGGTCACACGGCTAGGTTTTTGTTTGTGTGTGCGTTAAGTGTCTGAGGCCGGATCTGAACTCAGGTCCTTCTGACTCCAGGGCCGACGCTCTACTCACTGCGCCACCTAGCCACCCCTAGACACTAGTTTCTTAGAAGGTCACCCTATATATGCTACTTCAATTTTGCCATCTTAGGTGGTCCATTCAAACTCCAAACTCCATTACATTGTCATCCTCTATCTCATATCGGAGGTCAACAATGATTGGAAAATTTGATTTAATTCACATTTTTATAAGCACCTGCCATGTACAAGGTATTATGCTAAGGGATAGTGATACAGAGATATGGGACTATATTCCCTGTCTGCCTTCAGAGGACCTTCAATTGAGGTATGTGCTTTGTGAGATGCTCATAAATGACTAGAAGTACTCATTACCTTTCACTTAGAGTGTTTCCATACCATCTTAGTTTCCTTGTGTCAATCTGGTCTATATGACTATGTAACTCCCATCCTCAGAAAATTTCAGTGGGTACATATTGTCCATAGGACAAAATGCACAAGTTTCAATTTGGCATTTAACTCCATTCCAGTCCACCTTTCTAGACTTAATTTCACATCGATGACTTTCAAACACTTAGTGCTCTAGCTAAACACCTCTATTTCTTATTTCCCAGACTCAGCATCCCATGTCTCTCTTCTGTGCCTTTTGTTGGGCTCAGCTGTCTTCCATATTTGGACAGGACTCCTTTCACATGTCTTCTATAACCTTAGCTTCCCTCAAGGCATCCCACTTATCACCTTCTACAGGAAGGCTTTTCTGATAAAGTTCTTTGGGTACTCTTGTCTCTTTCCTAAAGTACAATGCAGACTCCCCGATATGATAGGGACAATTGCAGGGTTGACATGGACTGGATTGGTATCCCCAGCACCTAGTACAAGCCTTACACAGAGTGTGATAAATACTGATTTAGTTAAAGTTGAATTGAATGAATAGGAGATTTGGGGAAAGCAGGTTTCAAAGGGTTTGAAGGAAAGAAAGTCAAGTTCTTCTGGACTAAAATGTTTCAGGAGAAATAAGACTAGGAGAAAAACTACATGTTCAAAAATTCAAGAAACAATATGGTTTGTTTGAAGAGATCAGTTGGGATATGCAGCAAACTCACCAACCAACTTAGATTTTAAAAAGAAATGTCTAGAAGAAGGAAGCAAGGCTAAATAATAGAGAATGAATATTACCCTGTGGCATTGTTCTGTGAAAAAAAAAAGTGTCAGGAATTCCAAATTTCAGGATGAGCTGCTAAGAAGAGCTAAGGACAAACATTCTTCAACTCTCCCCTATACCTCCTGCAAAGAAAAGGACATTTTATTTATTTATTTATTTTTTCAAATAGTAATTTTTATTTGAAATATCTTAGTTTCCTGTTTTTCACAAAGAAATGTCATTACATTAATTTCACTCTCTTTGATATATTATGTTACTATATAATATGTTATATCATTAAATATTACATAATATAAACGTTTTGTCACTATATTATATCACAATATTTAATATATTAAAACTAAGGAATCTTTTGACCATCAAAAGGGTGTTTTCTGCAAGGTCTTCTTATCACCAAACCTTGAAAGATAGGATTATGTGCTAAATATGGAACAATTACAGATGAAATAATACTACTAATAAGTAAAATTTATATAATATTCATTATGTGCTAGGCACTCTGATAAATTCTTCATAATTATTATATCATTTGACCTTTACAACATCCCCTGGAGGTAGATACTGTCATCATCCCCATTTTACAGATAAGGAAACTTTGAATATAGACTTTTCTAAAGGTTACTTACCTACCTTCTCTCTTTTTTTTTAGTAATGATAGTATTTATATATTTGAAACATTTAATGTTAAGACCTCGAATTTCAGATCCATTCCTTTCCTCCCTTGTCACCCATTCCCTCTGGGAAGATAAGTAATTCAATATGTGTTGTACATGTATAGCTATGCAAAACATTACCATAGTAGATATATTGTAAAAGGCTGCTTATAATTCCCTCCCACCCATCCAACCCCCCACCTGGTCCATTCCCTACTTTGATCCTGTCCCTCTTCGAAAGTGAGTACTTCTAACCTTCCCTCCCCCTAGAATGCCTTCCCCTCCGTCATCTTCCCTCTCGTCCCCCTTCCCCCTACTCTGCTGCAGGGTGAGATATCCCATTTAGTATGTATGTCATTCACTCCCTGATCCAAATTCAATGGGAATATGGTTTTGCCTTTTTGTCTTCCTGTTCTTCCCCACCCCTGCAACCACTTCCCATTGATTCTTCTACATGAGATAGTTTACCCTACCCTGTCTCTCCTCATCTCCTCTTGCCACTTTCCTCTCTCACCTCATAATTTCATCCCTTGAGTATTCTCCCTTCCCAACAAATTCAACCTTTGCCCTCTATCCATATACACACACATTCACATATGTATTCATATGACCACACACCCTTCTTCCATTATTTTCATAGTGAGAAAGATATCATCACTCACAGTTATTGTTTTTCCATATAGGAATGTAAATAGTTCAACCTTGATAAGTTCCCTCTGATTTCTTTCCCCTGATTACCTTCTCAGGCATCCCTTGCTTCTTGTGTCTGGATGTCAAATTTTCTATTCAATTCTGGTTTTTCCTCAAGAATGCTTGAAAGTCCTCTATTCCACTGAATGACCATATTTTCCCCTGAAACAAAATACTCAGTTTTGCTGGGTAGGTGACCCTTGGGTTCATTCCCAGTTCTTTTGCCCTCTGGAATATCATATTCCATGCCCTTCGATCCCTCAGTGTAGAAGCTGCCAGGTCCTGGGTTATTCTGATTGTGTTTCCACAATATTGAAATTGTTTCTTCCTGGCTGCTTGGAGTATTTTCTCCTTAATCTGGGGATTCTGGAAGCTTGCTATAATATTCCTGGGAGTTTTCTTTTTGGGATCTTTTTCAGGAGGTGATTGGTGGATTCTTTCAACCTCTATTTTGCCCTCTGGATCTAAAACATCAGGGCAATTTTCCTTGAGAATTTCTTGAAGGGTGATTTCTAGGTTCTTTCTTTGATCATGGCTTTCAGGTAGTCCAATAATTTTTAAATTGTCTCTCCTGGATCTATTTTCCAGGTCAGTGGTTTTTCCCATGAGCTATTTCACATTGCCTTCTATTCTTTCATTTGTTTGGATCTGCTTAACAGCATCTTCATTTCTCATAAAGTCATTAGCTTCCACTTGCTCCAGTCTAACTCTGAAGGAATGAATCTCCTCAGTGAGCTTTTGAGATTCTTTTTCCATCTGGCAAATTCGACTTTTTAAGGCATTCTTCTCCTCATTGCCCTTTTGGGCCTCCTTTGCCATTTGAGTTAGTCTATTTTTAATTTCCTCAGTCAGGCTGTTGACCCTCATTTCATACTTTTCCTGCATACTTCTCATTTCTCTTCCCAATTTTTCCTCCACTTCTCTCATTTGATTTATATATATATATATATATATATATATATATATATATTTATATATATTTGAAACGTTTAATGTTAAGACCTCGAATTTCAGATCCATTTCCTTCCTCCCTTGTCACCCATTCCCTCTTGGGAGATAAGTAATTCAGTATATGTTGTACATGTCTAGCTATGCAAAACATTATCATAGTAGATATATTGTACAAGGCTGCTTATAATTCCCTCCCACTCATCCCACCCCCCACCTGGTCCATTCCCTACATGATCCTGTCCCTCTTCTATAGTGGGTACTTCCAACCTCCCCTCCCCCAAGGATGCCCTCCCATCCATCATCCCTCCTCTCATCCCCCTTCCCCCTATTCTGCTGCAGGTTGAGATATCCCATTTAGTATGTATGTCATTCTCTCCCTGAACCAAATTCAATGAGAATGTGGTTTTGCCTTTTTTCCCTTCCTATTCTCCCCCTCCCTTGCAACCACTTCCCCTTGCTTCTTCTACATGAGATAGTTTACCCTACCCTGTCTTTTCCCATCTCCTCTTGCCACTTTCCTCTCTCACCTCATAATTTCATCCCTTGAGTATTCTCCCTTCCCAACAAATTCAACCTTTGCCCTCTATCCATATACACACACATTCACATATGTATTCATATGACCACACACCCTTCTTCCATTATTTTCATAGTGAGAAAGATATCATCACTCACAGTTATTGTTTTTCCATATAGGAATGTAAATAGTTCAACCTTGATAAGTTCCCTCTGATTTCTTTCCCCTGATTACCTTCTCAGGCATCCCTTGCTTCTTGTGTCTGGATGTCAAATTTTCTATTCAATTCTGGTTTTTTCCTCAAGAATGCTTGAAAGTCCTCTATTCCACTGAATGACCATATTTTCCCCTGAAACAAAATACTCAGTTTTGCTGGGTAGGTGACCCTTGGGTTCATTCTCAGTTCTTTTGCCCTCTGGAATATCATATTCCATGCCCTTCGATCCCTCAGTGTAGAAGCTGCCAGGTCCTGGGTTATTCTGATTGTGTTTCCACAATATTGAAATTGTTTCTTCCTGGCTGCTTGTAGTATTTTCTCCTTAATCTGGGGATTCTGGAAGCTTGCTATAATATTCCTGGGAGTTTTCTTTTTGGGATCTTTTTCAGGAGGTGATCTGTGGATTCTTTCAACCTCTATTTTGCCCTCTGGATCTAAAACATCAGGGCAGTTTTCCTTGAGAATTTCTTGAAGGGTGATTTCTAGGTTCTTTCTTTGATCATGGCTTTCAGGTAGTCCAATAATTTTTAAATTGTCTCTCCTGGATCTATTTTCCAGGTCAGTGGTTTTTCCCATGAGATATTTCACATTGCCTTCTAATCTTTCATTTGTTTGGATCTGCTTAACAGCATCTTGATTTCTCATAAAGTCACTAGCTTCCATTTGCTCCAGTCTAACTCTGAAGGAATGAATCTCCTCAGTGAACTTTTGAGATTCTTTTTCCATCTGGCAAATTCGACTTTTTAAGGCATTCTTCTCCTCATTGCCCTTTGGGCCTCCTTTGCCATTTGAGTTAGTCTATTTTTTAAGGTGTTGTTTTCCTCAGTCAGGCTGTTGACCCTCATTTCATACTTTTCCTGCATCCTTCTCATTTCTCTTTCCAATTTTTCCTCCACTTCTCTTATTTGATTTTTAAAGTCCTTCTTAAGGTCCTCTATGGCCTGCAACCCGCTCATGTTTTCCCCTGGGGCTTTTGGAGCAGGACTTCTGACCTCACAGTCCTTTTCCTGCTCTATGCCCCCAAAATAGGAATCTAGGGTTGCATGTTCCTGACTTTTGGGCTTGTTGCCACACTATGGCTTTAAGGCCAGCTAGAGGAATTTTCGTCCCGAACATATGGGGGGCAACTTCCGTTTCTGGCAAGCTGTAAACCCACCCACAACTTCCACCCTAGATCGCAATCAAGATCCAGGAAGGTTAAAGCAAGAGCGATTACCCCCCAAGACTGATCGCTGGATCTCCCTACATTTAATTGCAGGCCAGGAGCTGGTGCTGCCTCTGAAAACTACAAAATGGCGTGCCTCCTCAGCAGCTTCTAGCCCCCAGGGGAGGGAGCCAATGCATTCCCCCAAATACAAGTCCCGAAGTCCATAGGACACTAACCTCTTACTTTGTCCTAGGCATGTCTATGTTTATAATTCTGGAGTCGCCATGGCTGCTGGTGTTCTGGGGTTCCTCCAGCAGGCTGCTGGCCCTGCCGCCCTGGGGCTAAAACCTCGGCTCACACGGATCTGGGCTCCGCTCGGCTCAGCTTCCTGCGCTCTGTGCTTTGCGTGCTGCCTGCTCCCAGACCACTGCGCTGGTCCTTCCTGCAGGGCTGCTGGGCTGTCTTCAGTGGGAGGTTAGCTTCTCTGTGTCGTTCTGTGGGTGCTGGGGCTCCAGAAATTGTTCAGAGTCCCCTTTTACATAGTTTGGGGGGAATCTGGGGGCAGAGTGGCTTGGATGAGCTGTTTCTACTCCGCCATCTTGGCTCCGCCCCTCTCATTTGATTTTTAAAGTCCTTCTTAAGGTCCTCTATGACCTTTAACCCACTCATATTTTCCTTTGGGGCTTTTGAAGGAGGATTTCTGACCTCGCAGTCCTCCTGTTCTATGCTTTGATCCCCTTTGCCCCCCAAATAAGAGTCTAATGTTGTATTTTTCTGTTTATTTTGTTCCCTTTGCCTCAGCATGTTGCCACTTAATTACTTGACTTTTGGCCTTGTTGCCACAGTAGGACTCTGCCACCAGACAGGGGAGCTTCCATCCCAAAGCTGGGGTCTTCACAACTTCCGGTTCTGGCAAGTTGGATACCCTCCCCATGACCTTCACCCCAGACCACAATCCAGATCCAGGGAGGTTAAAGCAAGAGCGATTACCCCCCAAGACTGATCACTGGATCTCTCTACAGTTTGCAGGCCAGGAGCTGGAGCTGCCACTGACACTGCAATATGGCCTATCTCCTCAGCAGCTTCCAGCCCCTAGGGGAGGAAGCAGATGTGTTCCCCAAATACTGGTCCCAAAGCCCATAGGGCACTAATCTCTCACTTTGTCCTAGGCATGTCTGTGTTGACACAGCTGCTGGTGTTCTGGGGTCCCTCTGGCCGGCTGCTGGCCCAGCTGCCCCAGGGCTAATACCTCGGCTCACAGGGACCTGGGCTCGACTCTTAATGCACTGGGCTGCTGGCTCCCAGAGGGCTGCACTGGCCCTTCCTGCAGGGCTGCTGGGCTGTCCTCAGCAGGAGGTTAGCTTCTCTTTGTCGTTCTGTGGGTGCTGGAGCTCCAGAAGTTGTTCAGAGTCCCCTTTTACATGGTTTGGAGGTGATCTAGGGGCAGAGCACCTTGGCCATGCTGTTTTTACTCCACCATCTTGGCTCCGCCTCGAAAAGGGCATTTTAAAAAGCTACTTTGGGAGAAAATTAAAAAAGACATAGCGGCTCAATTTTTAATTTTCTTTTGTTTTCTCAGCTCAGGAGAAAGATGTTTACATTAGCAATGGCAGAAAAAATGACCAATGGAGTTGCTTTTAAGTAAGGAGATGGTAAGAAAGGACTTTGTGGCCCTTGATGAATTCAAGTTGGTTGGTTCAGATGAACTATATTCTTTGGGTCTGAAAGAACTGGTAGATGTGATCTCTGGGTCACTGCCAATGATATCTGAGAGTCCATGGAAAACAAGATAGGTACCAAAGTATTGAAGAAGGACAATACTTCATTTTTCAAAGGAAAGAGGTGAACAGAGGCAAAGAGGCAAAGTTAGGCTAGATTTCAGGGAAAACTAAAAAATAGAGCTGTACAAAGGTGAAATAAGCTTCTTTTAAAGAGGTGGTGGTTCTCCCTCCTTGGAGGTCTTCAATCAGATGGTGAGTGACCACTTGTCAGATATATTGGGAATTCCTTTTGAGTATGGGTTAAACTAGATATCCATTGAGGTCCCTTCTAACTCTTAAATTCTTTGATTCTGTGATGTTAGACAGAGCAGCCTGCAAGATATACAAGAAATTGGGGTTGTTTGATAGAAGTTTGTCTCATGAAATGTATTAGTGGTGGTGGTTGCTTTTTTCTTAAAAGTTATTATAAAATGAAGAGAAAATTTTAATTTCCATGTGGAGAGTAGGAAAAAATAAGTTTCATTAATCCACAGTTCTAAATCTTTTGCCTGGAAAACAATGTCTTCCTCAATAGACTCAAAACTCTGACAGAGTTTGAATGTTAAACTTTTCCTGCTGAAGCCTAACAGCCATTGGGGCTCAGAAAGGGACACAGTGGGAGCTCATCTTGGCATGGGATGCTGGAAGGTAACAGCACATGCAGAGGTTAGTGTACACAGTACAAACAGTTGTGAGGCCACTGAAATGTGTCCTAGTTGTTTCTAAAGTTTACTGGTGAGGCAAGAGAAACTCTAGTGTTCTCAGGCTCAGTTTAATTACAAAATTGATGTGGGAAATATAAATGAGGGCAGCAGTGAGAAGAGTGAAATGTCCTCCAAAATAACAACTGACATTGGATTAAGGCTGTGACTTTGGATTCAAGCAATAGATACCTGTCAGCTCTAGGATACTAGTCTTTGCCGGAGGGGAAAAACAACACGAATACTGTCATGACCAGAAAAATACACAGTATAACAAAACACAAAATAAAAGTCTACCAGCCTTACTGACAAAAGCAATGAATCCAAGAAGCTAGCTGTCAGAAGTGAGAGTAAATATGTAACAGAGAAATGTTAGGAACTATTTCATGTACCTACTTAACTACTTAATTAATTAACTGATTTATTGATTTACTTATGACTTGCTAATAAGTACAGCCATCCTTACTTGATGTTGTTAATCAGTTCTGCCTAAATTCCAGGTTAACGGAAAAGACATCTCAGGGTTGGAGGAGGGTAGGGGATGGGGACAGGTCATTCCATAGGAAGAAGCATTTTAAAGGAATGGGAATGATCTATGTAACAATGTTCTAGCAAACTTCTTTAACTTTTCACTGAGATTTGTGTGTTTTGAGTTAACAATATTGTAAAATAATTTCATTTGAACAAATTTATAATGGTTGCTGTGCTATATATAGCCAAACCAAGAAAATAAGCTTTCAACTAAGGAGTAAAAGAAACTAGGCATAATTAATGAGAATCAAATATCAGGCAGAGGTCCCTAGCAGTTTTCATATAGTTCATATTGAGTGAATGAGACTGTCTACCAATTATTCTTAATTTATTGTATAGGCAAAGCTCTAGTTCTTCTGCACCTCTCTGTTGCTCTCTTTAATTTGTTTTTTTAAAAAATAGAAATTTGCATTTGTGGAGAAATTAAAAGTTTCAATGTGTAAACCTTTCTCCATCTCAGAAGAGAAGAAAACTGTCCAAGGAATGATCTTTCACATTCTGGATTACTAAGGATAATGCAATTAGAAAGAGAAGAAGAAATGTAAAGAAGAAGGAAATAAAGAAAGAAGGAAAGAAAGAAAGAAAGAAGGAAGGAAGGAAGGAAGGAAGGAAGGAAGGAAGGAAGGAAGGAAGGAAGGAAGAAAAAATAGAAAGGAGAAAAAGGAGGATAAAAAGGAGAAGGAGGAGGAGAAAAAGAAGAAGGAGGAGGGGGAGGAGGAGAAAGAGAAGAAGGAGAAGGGGAAGAAGGAGGAGAAGGAGGAGGAGGAAAAGAAGGAGGACTTAGTTGTTTTTTTTGTGTGTGGGGAAAAGAAGCAATGAATTTACCTTGTAATAATAGTAGAAAATTCTTCCTAAGGAGTGTATCCACGAGATAACATAATCCCCTATGAGTTTTCAAAATTGAAGACTTCCTACAACTTCTGGTGATTCATATGTGCACAAATGATACTGCCAGGAGGAAACTGCAAAGCATTACTAAAGTTTACAAAAATTTGGGCAAGAAATTAAAGCTCATAAGGGCATAGACGATGTTTCACTATTGGTACCCATTGAATATAAGGACTGGAGAAAAGCAAAGGTAATTTAGAAAGTGAATGGTTAGCTAAGAAGACAATGTATAAAGCTGAGATTTAAATTAATAGATCATCACTTACATAGAGTAATGCAATGACAGACCAAATAGGAAATGCACCTACCAAAGACTAAAGATGAATTACACCTCAAAAGACAGACAGACAGACAGACAGACAGACAGACAGATAGATAGATAGATAGATAGATAGATTAGATAGATATATAGATAGATAGATCAAAATGTTCATAGCAGCACTTTTATGGAAACAAAGAAATGGAAACAAAATGGGTACTTATCAATTGGTAAAAGGTTAAAGAATTGCAAATACAGTAATATAATGCAATATTACTTTGCTCTAAGAAATGTTGAACATTAAGAATTCAGAAAAATGTGGAAATATGTACAGGAACTGATGAAGAACAAATCTAGCAGAATTGAAAAAACAGTAGAAATGACTATAAAAACATAAATGAACAAAAAATGAAACTGAATGCTGTAATGCCTAGACTATAGCTCTTTTAGTCTTTGTGTTCCCAGAATAAATGCCCTGACTTGAAAATATTTTGTAGGTCCACATCTATTTAACACAGTATTTCATAAAGCCCCATGAATGTGTTTACAGTTTCACTCATTGGTCAAAGGTCCTAATATGTTCAAAGCATAGGTGTTTAATGAAATAACACAGTGAGAAATTTAATAGAACCCTCTAACCTCAATAAATTTAGAAAACTCTCAAAAATATATTCAGCATCAGTAAGGAGCGTGGGTACACATAGGGATCACTTATGAGGAGTCCATATGGGAGGCCTATATGTGAGAAGGAGGAGTGATTGGTGTGACAGATCACTTTTGGGAATGTCATGGCTCTCACAGGGACAATTCCTTGCTTGTTGCTCCTTTGGTCCCCACTAATCTCATGATTATGGTTGGTGTTGTGGTCTGTAATGGGCCAGTGCCATGGTGATTATTATACAGATGACCTCAGCTGGTGTGTTCCTCTGATACTCTTGTGACATCTTGTGTACATTGTACTGCTCTAACTATGACTCCACCGATGGTCATATTACTCTGCTATCCCATGGTCCAGCTAAGTGCTGCTCTTGTAGTTGCTGGAGATGCAGGTTCTGAGCAGCATTACTGTTTGCTACTATCTTCTGGGCTCATTTTCTCAGGTTCACTTAAGTCATGTTAGCTTTGTTCTATTCAGGTAGAGAGATTAGAACTTCTTGCTCCTCTTGAGAGGAGCAAGATGATGACAACTCTCTAACCACAGTCACCACACACAGTGAACAAAACAGAGTATCCCAGAATAAGGTAAGATCTTTCCTTTTTGACCCACATGTTTAGTTAGCAAACAGATTCTGTTATAATTAAATTATCTAAGAATGTTTAGTGCTACTAAGAACTTCTTTGGTTTAGTGTATAACTAATTTTTTTAAGTTTTCCTTTATTTTTCAGAATTTATTTATTTATTTTTAGTTTTCAACATTCATTTTCACAAGATTTTGAGTTCCAAATTTTCTCCCCATCTCTCCCCTACACACGCACCCCAAGATGGCAAGCATACTGATTACTCCTTCCCGCAGTCTACCCTCTTATATATTCCCCTCATCCCTCCTCTTCCCCCCTTCCCCCTTCCTTTTTTGTAGGGAAAATGGATTTCTATACCCCATTGCCTGTAAATCTTATTTCCTGGTTGCATGTAACAATAATTTTTTAACATTTGTTTTTAAAACTTTGAGTTCCAGATTCTCTCCCTTCTTCCCTCCTCACCTCCACTGGGAATACAAGCAATTCAATACAGGTTACACATGTATGCAAAACATTTCCATAGTAGTCACATTGTAAAAGAGTAACTATATTTTCCTGCATCTTATCACAACCTCCATTTATTTTATTTTCTCCTTTGACCCTGTCCCTTTTCAAAAGTGTATGCTTCTGACTACCCCTTCCTCCAATCTGCCTTCCCTTTTATTATCCCTCCCTCTTATCCCCTTCCCTCCTACTTTCCTGTAGGGTAAGATACCCAGTTGAGTATGTATGCTATTCCCTCCTTAAGTCAAATCCAATGAAAGTAAGGTTGACTCATTTGCATACACCTCCCTGTTCTTCACTCCATTGTAACAGCTTTTTCTTGCCTCTTTTATGTGAGATAATTTACCTTATTCTATCTCTCCCTTTCTCCTTCTCCCAATATATTTCTCTCTCACCTCTTAATTTTATTTTTTAGATATCATCCCTTCGTATTCAACTCATCCTGTGCCTTCTATGTATACATGTACACACATACATGCACACCTATATACATATGTGTATATATATACATATATATATATATATATACATATATATTCCCTTCAACTATCCTCATACTGAGAAAAGTCTCATGAGTTACAAATAGTCTTTTCATGTAGGAATATAAACAGTTCAACTTTAATAAGTTCCTTATGATTTATCTTTCCTGTTTTCTTTTTCATGCTTCTCTTGCTCCTTGTATTTGAAAGTCAAATTTTCTGCTCAGCTCTGGCCTTTTTATCAAGAATGTTTCAAAGTCCTCTATTTTATTGAATGACCGTGTTTTCCCCTGAAGTATTATACTCAGTTTTGCTGTGTAGGTGATTCTTGGTTTTAATCCTACTTCCTTTGACCCCCAGATTTCATATTCTAAGTCATTTGATCCCTTAATGTAGAAGTTGGGAAATCTTGTGATATCCTGATTGTTTTTCCACAATACTCAAATTGTTTCTTCCTGACTGTAATATTTTCACCTGGACCTGGTAACTCTGGAATTTGGCTATAATATTCCTAGGAGTTTTCTTTTGAGGATCTTTTCCTTTTCTTTTTTAAAAATAATTTTTGGTTTCTTTTTAGTTTTCAACATTCATTTCCACAAGATTTTGAGTTACAAATTTTCTCCCCATCTTTCCCCTATCCCTCACCCCCAAATAGCAAGCCTACTGAATACCCCTTCCCCCAATCTGCTTTCTCTCATATTCTCCTTCATACCCCCTCTAACTTTCTAGTAGGGCAAGATGGATTTCTAATACCCCAGTGCCTATATATCTTATTTCCAGTTGCATGTAAAAAACAATATTTTTGACATTTATTTTTAAAACTTTGATTTCCAGATTCTTTCCCTTCTTCCCTCCTCACCCACCCCCATGGGAAGATAAGCAATTAAATATAGGTTGTACACATGTAGTTAAGCAAAATGTTTCCATGGTAGATACATTGTGAAAGACCAACTATATTTCCCTCTATCTCATCCTGTCCCCCACTAATTCTATTTTCTACTTTGACTCTGTCAAAAATGTGAGCTTCTAACTACCCTCTTCCCCAATAAACCCTCCCTTCTATCATCCCCCTTCTTATCCCCTCCCCACTACTTTCCTGTAGGGTAAGATACCCAGTTGAGTGTTTATGTTATTCCTTGCTTAAGCCAAGTTCAATAAGGGTAAGGTTGACCCATTCCCTTTCACCTTCCTGCTCTTCCCCTCCACTGTAACAGTTTTCTCTTGACTCTTTTATATGAGATAACTTACCCTATTCTATCTCTCCCTCTTTCCTTCTCTCATTATATTCCTCTCTCACCTCAATTTCATTTTTTAGATATCATCCCTTCCTATTCAATTGATCCTGTGCTGTCTATGTATAAATGTACATATATGTACACACTCACATAAGTATTTACACACACATACACCCTCCTATATAAACATATATATGTATATACATACATACATATATACATATCTATTCCCTTAAACTATCCTCATACTCAGAAAAGTCTCATGAGTTATAAATGTTGTTTTTCCATGTAGGAATGTAAATAGTTCTTTATGATTTCTTTTTCCTGTTTACCTTCTCATGCCTCTCTTGCTTCTTGTATCTGAAAGTCAAATTTTCTGTTCAGCTCTGGTTTTTTCATCAAGAATATTTGAAAGTCCTCTATTTCACTGAATGACCATATTTTCCCCTGAAGCATTATGCTCAATTTTGCTGGGTAGGTGATTCTTGGTTTTAATCCTAGCTCCTTTGACCTCTGGAATAGCATATTCCAAGCCCATTGATCCCTTAATGTAGAATGCTATATCTTGTGTTATCCTGATTGTACTTCCACATTACTCAAATTGTTTCTTCCTGGCTGCTTGCAGTATTTTCTCCTTGACCTGGGAACTCTGGAATTTGGCTATAATATTCCTAGGAGTTTTCTTTTTGGGATCTTTTTCAAGAGGTGATCAGGGAATTCTTTCAATTTCTATTTTGCCCTCTAGTTCTAGAATATCAGGGCAATTTTCCCTGATAATTTCTTGAAGGATGATTTCTAGGCTCTTTTTTATCATGACTTTCAGGTGGTCCAATAATTTTTATTTTATTTATTATTATTATTATTTTGCTTTGTGGAGGTCAGTTGGGTTTAAGCGACTTGACCAAGGTCATACAGCTAATATTTGTGTTGTGTCTGAGGCTGGATTTGAACTCAGGTCCTCCTGACTCCAGGGCCAGTGCTCTATTCACTGTGCCACCTAGCCACCCCAGTCCAATAATTTTTAAATTATCTCTCCTGGATCTATTTTCCAGGTCAGTGCTTTTCCCAATGAGATATTTCACATTGCCTTCTATTTTTCTTATTCTTTTGGATCTATTCTATAATATCTTGATTTCTCATAAAGTCATTAGTTTCTATTCACTCCAGTCTAATTTTGAAGGCATTTTTATCTTCAGTGAGCTTTTGAAGTTCCTTTTTCATCTGGCCAATTCTGTTTTTTAAAGCCTTCTTCTCCTCATTGATTTTTTGGACCTCTTTTGTCATTTGAGTTACTCTATTTTTTAGGTGTTATTTTCTTCAGTATTTTTTTGGGTCTTCTTCAGCAAGCTGCTGACTTGTTTTTCATGATTTTCTTCCTACACTCTCATTTCTCTTCCCAATTTTTCTTCTACTTCTCTTACTTGATTTTCACAATCCTTCTTGAACTCTTCCATGGCCTGTGACCAATTCACCTTTTTCTTGGAAGCTTTTGATGCAGGAGTTTTGATTTTTTTTGTCTTCTTCTGATTCTATGTTTTGATAGCCTTTGTCACCAAAAATGATTTCTATAGTCTGATTTCTCTTCCTCTGTTTGCTCATGGTACCAGACAAGTAATTGATTTTTGAACTCTTTCTCACTATAGAATTCTGCTTCCAGAGTAGAGAGTGCTGTGTCCCAAATTTCTGGGGTTTTGTGTAGCTGTTGTCAGAGCTTCTTCTAGACACCTGCCTCAGAACTGTGAGGGGGACTGCCTTTCCATAGCCTCAATGAGCTCTGCCATGCCAGGACTCCTTACCATAGGACCACCACCCATGACTGCAACCCAGATCCAAATAGTGCAAAACAAGAGAATCCTGCCTCAGTGTCAGTAAAGAGATCCCTGCAGTTGCCCTGTGGTCAGTTGCTTGGACCCACACCATCCTTGGAGCTCAGGAAGCAGTTGTGGCTGCAGTTGCAGCCACTGCCACTTCTGCTGCCTCAGGGATGGGGGCAGGATCATACTCTTCTTTCACCCATTTCCATCAGCTTCCTCTCTGACCTTTTACTTTCTTTTTGGTGTTTATGTGTTAAGAAGTTTGGAAACTGCCACAGTTGTCAGTGATTCAATCCCTTTAAGTCTGTTCTGGTTGGTTTGTGCTGCTGGTCTATGCCTGGGTGGCCCATGGGTGACCTTGCTCCACTCCCAGCCCAGTGCAATCCCATCCTGTTGATTTGCCAGGCTGTCCTCAGCTGGAGATTATTGAATTCTGTCATTTTGTGGGTTCTGTACCTCTAAAATTTGTTTTGAGTCATTTTTACAGGTATTTGAGGTAATTAGTGATGAGTTCAAATAAGTTCCTGCTTTTACTCCACCATCTTGGCTCTGCCATTGTATAAATTATTTTGAGCAAGAATAGAAGTAAACAAAATAAGGAAGGTCAGTTTTCTCTATCCACCTAACCCACATTCCTGTCTTAATTATGTAACATCTGGTAATTGTAAAAGCCTGTTTTCTTTGTTAATAATTTTGTTAGTTGAAAAAGCTCAGCCTTCCTATATAAGAAATTGTAATGAATGTGTGTACCTGGAGGTGGAGTTCTTTGAGGAGTAGGAGATTATGATGTGGACCATCATATATTCAAATGGGAGGTATTATAGATTACATTGATGTGTTGGTAAGCCTTGTTAAAGTGCACTTCCTTTTTAAAAAAATAAATTCTTTGTTATAAGATATAACTCCATTGGGTAAGGGAGAAAGGAGGGATGTATTTAGAAGCAAAGATGATATAAAAACTAATGACACCAATTTAAAAAAAATAATAGATTTACCTATCCATATCTTTTGAGCCAGAGACTATATGCCAAGGAGGTTAAATTAACAAAGATCTCATATATACTAAAATACACATCACCACACATTTTTGTGGTAGCAAAGAATTGGAAATAAAAATAGATGTCCATCTATTGGAGGGGCATATAAAATAAATCATAGTAAATGAGTATCTGATTCTACAATTAGAAACAACAATTATGAAAATTCAGAGAAACATGGAAAATTATTAATCCCTGCAGAGTAAGGTAAGTAAAATAAAAAAAACCCAGCATTCTCAATAATTATAGTTATGTAAACAGAAAGAATAAAAAAGAGCAAAATTAAATGCTAAATAAAATCCATTAAAATGACCAAGCTTGGCCCCAAAGAGTTGAGGTCATATACCCTCTTCCATTTCGGAGGACAAGAATTATGGGTATGAAATATTTCGTGTACTCTCAGATCTGGCTTGTATGTTGGTTTATATTGCTTAAATGATATTTCTCCTTTATTAAAAATTGTTGGAAGAGATCATTTGTTCTTTAGGGGAGGCAGTATGAATGAGTTATATTTAGAAATTAATGTGATGTCAAAACAAAGTTTACAATTAAAAAATGAATGGATTTATTTAGTATAATTCAAATCTAATCAAAATAATTTTGAATTGAAAAGAACTTTGCAAAGAGCAAACTATTTGCATGTATCTACCAAGCAATAATGAGGAGCTACATTGAAGGAAGGAGAAACATTGAAATAACCAGAAGTTCACAGGAAACAAAATCCAACAAAAGAGAGAATATTAAACTGTGGCCTCACATTTCTATATGTTGTTGTTGTTAAGTCTTTTAGTCATATCTGACTCTTTGTGGCCCCATGAAGCATATTGTCTGTGGGATTTTCTTGGCAGAGATATTGGGATGCTTTGCCATTTACTGATTTGCCCAGAGTCACATAACTAGTGAGTGCTTGAGACTGAATTTAAATTCAGGTCTTCCTGACTCCATCTAGGCCCAACACTCTTTCCATTGAGCCAACCAATGTCTATATACAAATATATAAAGGCAATTTTCAAGACAAACTAGATGTCCTAAAGAAAGGAAGCAAATTTGATTTCGTAGGTAGCACTTAGGTTTGGTGGAATGAGATACATGATGAAAATTTAGTACTGGAAAGGTATAACTAATTCAAAAGAAATAAGATCTGCAAAAGAGGGAGGAGTATTAATTGAATATTAAGAATGTAACCTCAGATAAGAAATTCAGGAGTGAGAGTAAAGGTGATGGAAAGTATGATGGTGAACATTTGTGTGAAAATCAATGGAGAGAGAAAAAGAAGTGATTTTCTTAGTCATGGGAGTGTATCTTACTTATGTCATCCAGACAGAATGAGAAAATATAAAAGGGGTTTGGTAAACAAATTACAAGCCTTGTATAGAGGAATGATATAGTAGTGATAGACTTCATTTATCAAAGCATCTGGAGGCAGATCCTCTCTGTCTGTCTTTCTTTCTGTCTCTCTCTCCTTACAAAGTAGAGGAGTAGGAGATCATGATATGAATCATTGTATATTCAATTGGGAGTTACAACGTTGTTATGTCACTTGCCTTAATAATCATTTCATACTCTGAAGGGTGGAAAATCAAGAGGGGGACATTTTTTTCCCTGGATCTAACTCTCACTAAAAAAGTGGAACCAGCTTTTGTGGTAAAAAAAATAGTTTTCATCTGAAGGAAATAACCATTCCTAAGAATTTATGGCAAAAGAAGAAGGCTAGGGAAAATTTGACTTTAGATTTTGGGAGAGCAGATTTTACAGATTTCAGAAGAATTGTAGGTAGATTTTCATGAATGAAATTCTTAGGGAAATTAATCCAGGGGGGATTAATACTGAAGATACTTTAATACTGAAGATGCCTTGGAAAGAATTCCAATGAGAAGGAAAAAAAGTGAGTTATCTGATGATACCAATGCAGATGCACAGAGAACAACACCAACCAACTAGACATTAAAAAAAGATATGTCTAGACAATTGAAAAGCAGGTATCAGGTGAATAAAATCACTATATGGTAAATTTGTATTTATGTTATGTTCTTTAATAGGTGCCTAGTACTTTTTACACATATTAGCTCATTTGATCCTCACAACCACACTGCAAGGTAGGTACTCTTATTATCCCCTGTTTACGGTTGAGGAAACTCTTCCATGGCTTCGGGAAGAACAGGCAATGTCAGACAAGCTTTATTTCACTCTTTTTTACACAATTGCTATGTTGTAGATCAGAGGATTGCTACAGATATAGTTTGCCTAGATTTTTGCAATTTAATAAAGTTCATTAGATTGTAAATTCCTTGAGAGCATGGACCGTCTTTTGCCCTTTTTATATCCCCAGAGTCTGGCTCAATGTCTCATCCATAGTAAGCACTTAATAAGTGCTTATTGATTAACTGACTGATACTTAGCAGTAATATAAATAGTTTTATATGCACATTTCATACAAAAAAGAATTGTATATTTTAGTGAATTATAAACTTAAAATGAAACAACAGTTGTATATAAATAAGTAAAATAGACACTGCAATTTTGAGGCTTCATGAAGAAATATAGCTTCTAGGAATAAAGAAATAACAATCTCTATTTACTCTATCCTAGTCAGACCTATCCTGGAGTATTGTTTTCTGTTTTGGCCACAAAGTAAAGACAATGATAAGCAAGAGATTACTTAAAGAAGGGCAACTTGAATGATTAAAGGCCTTGAATCCAGATCACCTGAGGAAGGAAGTGGAGATGGTTGGCTAACCTGGAGAATAGAAGACTCAGGGGGCAAACTGGTTATCTTCAAGTATTTTAATGATTTTTGGGCGGAAGAGGAATTAATTTTGTTAATGATGGGCTTTAGAGGTCATAATTTGTAGAAACTGGTGGAAGTTGGGAAGATGCAAATTTAGGCCTGATGTCAGGAAGGACTTCCTCAAAAGTATAGTGGCCTCCTTGGGAAGTAGTGGGTTCTCCTTTTCATTCAATGCTGGATGGCCAGTTATTGATGAATTGTACTGCCTTCTTCTTCAAATACGGATGGGAGCAGATGGCCTCTAAGGCATCTGCCAAGTATGAAATTCTGTGATTCGTTTGTTCATTCTCTGCTATAGGGAAGTGGCAGGAGGGGGTAGGAATAGATGGTGGGTGGTAAGTGAGAGTAGGGCTAAAGGCAGTTTATCAGGCTGAATAAAATGTCTGCAGGCCTAATGATTTTAGAAAGCTCTTTGCGAGGCTGGCATAGATAGTTACTGCCTTCCATTATATTTCCCTTACTGCACTATGGAATGGCAGTGAATGTACTGCCTTAATTGGGTGACCAGGATGCATTCAGAGTTTTAAAAGGGCCTTTATTCATTCTTCTTATTTTAATTCAAAAACTAGAGTGCTCTTTGCTACTGGTTATTATGTTAGCTGCAAAATCACCTAACATCTATTTCAAGGGCAAAGGCAGCTCACGAAGCTTACTTTTTTGATACTTTTGCCCCTCTTTATAACTGTAAAACCATTCTTTTTATAAATCTCAATCCCAAGAAGACATTTTTAGAAAGAAGTATAATAAAATGGCCATCTCATATATTGAAGACACATGGGCAGAAAGCTGCTGGGAGAAAAAGAAAACTTACACACTCTTCCCTTTAGAATAGAAACCAAGATGCATTCCTTTTTAAAGTTAACAGCTATTTATACTCATTTGTGGATTTCAAGGTGGGACAACTCCCACTCAATGAGGAAAGAGGTGATAGAAGGACAAAGCAAAAAAAGGATGTCTCCTAATTAGAGATATTCAGAAAATATATTTTGATGTGAATAGAATTACCTTTCTCAGGAAAATATAGACCCATTATATACACATCTAAGGTGAAATAAAATAATAAATGTTTAAGAACAAGGCTTTAGAGTTCTTCAGGAACTCTGCATTGAATTCAACTGTTAAAACAACTTGATTAACTATAAAAAAGAACACTTTCTTTTTCATATTATCCTTTCATATACTTTTTTTCTCTGTAGACTAATTTCGGATCATTTTGTCAGTAACTGTTCTGTCTTGGAGAAATAATCCTAGTAACAATTTCACTATGAGTTATTTTCTCTCTAAGTGCCAAAGCACAGGTGGAATAGATACGATAGTTTACATGAAATTTAGCATGAGCCAAGAATAGGCATTTTGGAGAGAAAAGTCTAATTCAGGAATCTGTGGCATAAATATTAAAAGTGCTCTAATTAAGCTAGCAAATGAAAATTTAACCATAGCCTTTTGCAAGATCATATGTCCCTGGGCTATACTTTTCAACTTGAAGCTAGCTTCCCAAAGGTGTCATCATCATCATCATCGTAAGAAAATATTGACTAAAGTACCTAATTGAATGTCGCTCCATTCAAGGCAGATAGACTATTAGTCAGAAGACTCCAGCAACTAGCATAGTTCCTGGTACATAGTAGGTACTTAATAAATGATTTTTGAATGTTGTAATTTACATAATAGTATTAATAGCTAACTTTTATATGGTGTTTTAAGATTTGTAGAACATTCTACATGTATCATTTAATTTGGCTCCCATAACAATCTTGGGAGGTAGGCACTATTATCAATCCCTTTTCTATAGATACAGAACCTGAGGCTGACAGGTTGAATGACTAGATAGGGTCATGCAAATATCATGTATCTGCAGAAGCATTTGAACTCAGGTCTTCTAAACACCAAGTCCAGAATTTTCCCACAATGTCACCTTATGTTCATGTGAATGACCTCCCCCAGCTCTCCTTTCTGATGGTGTCACTTTCTAGCTTTGTGTACAGAAAAGTTACTTAACCAAACTAAATCTCAATTCATTGGTGGAAGGAATATAGAGGAGTAAGAACATTGGGGAAGTAAGCTTCATTTAAATTTGGAATGGGGAAGAAAACTTTCAGGGACTGTGACCAATCTTGTATGTTCCTGTGCTGAGAACTTCAAGGTGAAAGTGAAGAGACAAGAGAGAGGAGGGCAGAGGTATTATCATCACATGGGTCTGTACAGCTTTTCCCTGCTGCCCCTGGCAAACAGCTTCAGTTAATTTGCACAAGACAGTGGGCATTAGTCAGGAGTGATCAGAGGTAGTTCCCTACCCAGAGTGAATCTGTACTCAGACAACAGTTGAGTGAGCATCACTGGAAAATTCCTGATGCTCCAGGATTAGCATCTTGCTGTCTTGTTTGCTTCTGAAGCTGTAATGCTGAGAACTACAGAGGGCTTTCAAATCACTTTTGAAGCTCTGAGCAGAGTCTACTGTGTTAAGTTTTAGCTATACTGGCAGCTAGAGTGTTTATAACCAGACACTGATTACTATAGGCTCATGACCAAATCCCAGCATAGAAGGCTATGACTGGGGGGTAAGAGAAGTCCACTGGAGTTTTTCCTAGGATCTTAGGGTTGGGGAAGGGGAGGAACCATTGGAACTGAAATGGAACAAACAAGTTTTGACTTTTTGGAGCACTGCTTTTCATGTTAATATACTCGTGGTCTAATTTGATCATAATATAAAAGCAATTTCTTTGGTAAAGGAAACTGTGAGGCAAACAAAAGGGATGGGATATAAGGGAAGGTTAAGGGTTAGAGCTGAGTGATTTGACTGGAGGATGACTGAGAGATTTAATTGGTACACACACACATATGTTCACATTCACACTCATATACCCCTAGGCACTATAAGAATTTGGTAATACTGATTGTTTGACTATTGTCATTTGTTCTCAAAGAGTACCAAAATGACATCACTATGTTGGGGTCAAGTCACAGTGTATCTGACTGTGACTGATCAGATCAATATGAGCTTGGAATGCTCTACCATAGGTAGGGCACAAATAGTCCATATGAATCAATGCACCAATACTCCTTTCCCTTTAGTCTTGGTTCATAGCCTTTTCAAGTTGAAGAATTTACCTTTAGTATGGTAGGTGACCTTGATGTTGTGTTCATCTTCATTGAAGACATTTCACAACATGACTGAAAGAATCATGCTAAAAAGCATGGGAGCAAGCATACAATCTTATCTTACTCCACTGGTGACTTGGAAAGCACAAGAGCATCGTCCATTTTTTTAATTAAACAAATGCTTTATTAACTTCTGGTTTACATCATTCATTTCCACCAGATTATGAGTTACATTTTTCCCCCATTTTTCCCTATCCACCACCCCAGAATAGCAGTCCCACTAGATATCCTCTCATCCAATCTGCTCTCTCCCATATCTTCTCCCATACCCCCTTTGACTTTGCCATTAGGGCAAGGTGAATCTCTGAGCCCCACTGGCTGGACATTTTATGAAACATTTAATTTTAAAACTTCGATTTTCAGATCCATTCCCTTTCTCCCTTGTCACCCACTCCCTCTGAGAAGATAAGCAATTCAGTATGTGTTGTACATGTATAGCTATGCAAAACATTACCGTAGTAGATATATTGTAAAAGACTGCTTATATATTCCCTCCCACCTGTCTTACCTCCCACCTGGTCCATTCCCTACTTTGATCCTGTCCCTCTTTGATAGTGGGTACTTCCAACCTCCCCTCCCCCCAGAATGCCCTCCCCTCCATCATCCCCCTCTCATCCCCCTTTCCCCTACTCAGGAGAGTGAGTGAGGGTAAGATATTCCATTTAGTATGTATGTGATTCTCTCCTTGAGCCAACTTCAATGAGAATATGCTTTTGCCTTTTTGCCTTCCTGTTCTTCCCCTCCCCTGCAACTACTTCCCCTTGCCTCTTCTACATGAGATAGTTTACCCTACCCTGTCTCTCTCCATCTCCTCTTGCCACTTTCCTCTCTCACCTTTTGACTTCACCCCTTAAGAATCATCCCTTCCTTGGGGCGGCTAGGTGGCACAGTGAGCAGAGTGCTGGCCCTGGAGTCAGAAGGACCCGAGCTCGGATCCGGCACCAGACACCCAACACACAAACAAAAACCCAGCCTCGTGACCCCGGGCAAGTCACCCAACCCCAGTTGCCCTCCAAAAAAAAGAGAATCATCCCTTCCCATCAAATTCAACCTGTGGCCTCTATCCATGTATACCTGTGAACATATGCCATGTACCCTTCTTCAATTATTTTCATAATGAGAAAGGTTTCATCAAATACAGTTATTGTTTTTCCATGTAGGAATGTAAATAGTCCAACTTTGATAAGTTCCTTTTGATTTCTTTTCCTTGATTACCTTCTCAAATATCTCTTGCTTCTTATGTCTGAATGTCAAATTTTCTATTCAACTCTGGTTTTTTTCCTCAAGAATGCTTGAAAGTCCTCTATTCCACTGAATGACCGTATTTTTCCCTGAAACAAGATACTCAGTTTTGCTGGGTAGGTGACCCTTGGCTTCAATCCCAGCTCTTTTGCCCTCTGGAATATCATATTCCATGCTCTTCGATCCCTCAGTGTAGAAGCTGCCTGGTCCTGGGCTATTCTGATTGTGTTTCCACAATATTGAAATTGTTTCCTCCTGGCTGCTTAGAGTATTTTCTCCTTGATCTGGGAGTTCTGGAGCCTGGCTATAATATTCCTGGGTGTTTTCTTTTTGGTATCTTTTTCAGGAGGTGATTGGTGGATTCTTTCAACCTCTATTTCCCCCACTGGGTCTTTTAAAACATCAGGGCAATTTTCCTTGAGAATTTCTTTAAGGATGATTTCTAGGTTCTTTCTTTGATCATGGCTTTCAGGTAGTCCAATAATTTTTAAATTATCTCTCCTGGATCTATTTTCCAGGTCAGTGGTTTTTCCCATGCGATATTTCACATTGCCTTCTATTCTTTCATTTGTTTGGATCTGTTTAATAGTATCTTGATTTCTCATAAAGTCACTAGCTTCCATTTGCTCCAGTCTAACTCTGAAGGAATGAACCTCCTCAGTGAGCTTTTGAGATTCTTTTTCCATCTGGCAAATTCGACTTTTTAAGGCATTCTTCTCCTCATTGCCTTTCTGAGCCTCTTTTGCCATTTGAGTTAGTCTATTTTTTAAGGTGTTATTTTCCTCAGTCAGGCTGTTGACTGTCATTTCATACTTTTCTTGCATCTTTTTCATTTCTCTTCCCAAATTTTCCCCCACTTCTCTTATCTGCTTCTTAAGGTCCTCTATGGCTTGTAGCCAGCTTGTATTTTCATTTGGGGCTTTTGGTGCAGGAGTTCTGACCTCACAGTCCTCCTCCATGCTTTGAGCCTCTTTGCCCCTAAAATAGGAGTCCAATATTGAACTTTTCTGTTTATTTTGTTTCATTTGCCTAGGCATGTTGCCACTTAATTACTTGATTTTTGGGCCTGTTGCCACAGTAGGACTCTGCCACCAGACAGGGGAGCTTCCGCCCAAACATGGGGTCTTCACAACTTCTGCCAGTTGGGTGGCCTCTGTAAAGCCTCCACCCACTCTGGCAAGTTGGATACCCACCCCAAACTTCCCCCCCAGACCACAATCCAGATCCACACAGTTTAAAGCAAGAGCGATTAACCCCCAGACTGATTGCTGGATCTTCCTACAGTTCACAGACCAGGAGCTAGAGCCACTACTGAAGCTGCAAAATGGCTTCTGTGCAGCTGTTTCTTCAGCAGCTTTTCTCCCCCAGGGGAGGAAGCCACGCGTTCCCCAAATACTGGTCCCAAAGTCCATAGGGCACTAACCTCTCACTTTGTCCTAGGCATATCTGTGCTGATAGTTCTGGAATCGCCACAATTGCTGGTGTTTTGGGGTTCCTCCAGCCAGCTGAAGGCCTGGCTGCCCTGGGTCTAAAACCGTTGACCTAGGCTCGGCTCTGTGCGCTGCCCTGTCGGTTCCCAGCACGCTGTGCTGCCTGCTCTCAGAGCCCTGTGCTGGCCACTCCCTGCAGGGCTGCTGGGCTGTCCTCAGCAGGAGGTTAGCTTCTCTGTGCCGTTCTGTGGGTGCTGTGGCTCCAGAAGTTGTTAGGAGCCCTCTTTCACATTGTTTGAAATTTGTGTGGGGCAGAGCACATTGGAAATGCTGTTTCTACTCCGCCATCTTGGCTCCGCCTCCCGAGCATCGTCCATTTTCCAGAACAAGGGCAAGCATGCTGTGATGAAATTGATTATACAATGCCTATTGACTTCTCTGGGCAACAAAATTTTGACATGATTTTCAATAAGCTCTCATGACTGACAGTATCAAAGCCTTGCTCAAATTTACAAACATTGTGTACAAACCTCTGTTATGCTCCTGACATTTCTCCAGGAGCATTTCTCCAGGAACTGTAGGGCAGCATCTACTGTTCCTTGGCCCTTTCTGGGTCACACTGGCTCTCAGGTAGAAAATCATCTTCCAGGTGAAGGACTGGTCTATTAAGGAGGACTCTGAAAAGAGTCTTTCCAGAAGTGGCTAGGAGAGACATCCCCATTTGCCCATCTGATTGTCACAGGGAAATCTATTTCCTTTATCCTGGGGAATAACCTCCTTTTGTTATATAATCCAGAAAATTTCAGTCAGCTTTTATATGAGCAATGGACCCACACATTGTAAATCTCAGCTGGATAGAATCAGCACCAGGTGCTTTGCTATAAGAAAGGAGACTAATGCCATTCAAAACCTCTTCTTCAATTGGAACTTCAGCTAAGAAGGGATTGACTTCAACCTGAGGTAAATGGTCAGTGGCTTCAGTGTTGATTGATGATGGTCTGTTGAGAACACTATGGAAGTGTTCAGTCCATTTCTCTAGGATCATGTTCTTATTACTAATCAGTGTGGCTTTATCATCACTGATGTTATCATTGAGTAGACGATATACACCATAGGTCTTTGGTCCACAAATAGCCTTCAGGGCATCTAAAGCCTTTTGGATTGTTACCATCCGTATGAAACTGCATTTCATTTGCCTTCTTACTGAGCCAAGAGTCATGTATCTCTCTAAGCTTTGCTTGTACTTTACTTTTCATAGAATTAAATTCTGTCTTCTTAGCGATGGATGAACTACCCTGCTGGTAAACCCTGTGGAGTTCTTATTTTTCATTTATCAACTTCTTAATTTCCCCATCATTTTCATCAAATCAGTCTTGATGTTTGTGAGCATTTCTGACCCAGATGAGCAAATGCAGTGATGTACACCAAACCTCTGAAAACTGCCCACTCCTTTTCTGCCCCACTGTGGCTAACTATGTGTTGGTTCAACTTTCCCTCCAAGTTAGCAAAAAGTGTTCCTGCTCAGAGAAGCACTCTGATCTGTTGACATTAAATCTGGTAGTCATTTTGCCTTGGGTCTGCTGCTTTAACAAAAACAATACAAATATGTGGCTTGGAGCAGATAAGTCTATGATCAATCCAGCACTCTTTACTACACATTGCCTTTGTCACTCTTACAACCTGTCTATCTCTTCTCTTTATAATCACAGTCTATTAAATGCCAATGTTTGCTGCAAGGGTGCATCCACAGTCTTATTGTATTTTAGGTAAACAGAAGACAGTGGTGATGAGGTCATAAGATGCACAAGTTTTTAGTAGTAAGGGGCCATTGTTGCTACTTCCTACTCCATTCCTCCTAAGGACTTCCTACCCTATCTGGGTGCCTGAGACTGCTCTAGCATTAAAGTCACCCAGAATTATAAGCTTGTCCTCTTTTGTTATATCAGTGATATGGGTCTCCAGGTCTTCATAAATTTTTTTCTTTGACCTCATCAGGGTTCATTGTAAGGGGAGCATAGGCACTGATGATGGTGGCATTGCATTTTCCTGCAAGTGGCAATCAGATTGTCATGAGCATTTCATTCACTCTTTTTGGTAAGCATACAGACTTTTTGACTAGATTAGTTTTTATTGCAAAACCTACACCAGATTCATGGTGATCTCCTTCACTGTGACCCCTCTAGAAAAATGTGAATATAGCTCTCTGACTTCAGTAAACTGGTCTTTATTTGCCAGCCATGTTTTATTCAGGGTTTCTATTTATATGTGATACCTGCTGAGTTCTCTTAAACAAAGAGATGTTTGTCTTTCAGGTCTATTGGATTTGTATTGGCTATAGGTGCGCACACATTCCATGAGCTGATGGTGAGTGGAATCATCTTTGCAGAAGTTTTTGTACATTTTTTTTTGTGTGTGTGTTTTGATCACAGGGTAGGATCCCTACCTGCCACAATAATCAGGCCAGGGTTAGGTAAGCAGACAATTTTTATTTATTTATTTATTTGTTTCTATTTTTGCTTTTCTGAGGGGAAAGGCAGGGAAATTGGGCTTAAGTGACTTGCCCAAGGTCACATGGCTAGTAAGTGTTAAGTGTCTGAGATTGGTTTTGAACTTTGGTCTTCCTGACTCCAGGGCTGGTGTTCTATTCACTGCACTACCTAACTGCCACAGCAGATAATTTTTAAGGCACCTTTCTTATCTAGCCTCTTCCTCACACCAGGAAGTGAGCAGTGGGCTCTGACATGCATGGGCTGCTGAATCCCACTGCTGCTTCCAGTAAGAAGATGACCCTATGGCCTGGGCTGCCTGTGTGCAGGGTTGTGACTACAGTTCCCAGTGTAACTATACCAGCTGCTTTGTCACTTGCCTATTGTCACGGGACTTTGAAGGTAAAAAGGTATGGCTGATGTCTTTTCATTTGTGTGTAAATTGGATTTAAGTGAGGCAGAGTTGCATTAAGTTGTTGGCCTCACTCTCTTTTCCCGAGTCATCGCAATCCAGTGTCAAGACAAAGTCAAGACAATTGGTGATGTCTCAAGATGCAGTAAATGGCCTTGGCATCTTCAACTATCCACAGTGCCTTCTTGAGCTTCCTTCATGCATGGCTGTTGGAACAAATTATTCTTATCTACCCATTCCACCAGGAGAAGTCTTAACATGCCTGCCATAGATACCCCACTAATTTACCAATGGATTTGATACTCCTTGGTTACTGTCAACCTGGTTTAGGCCTTCTGCCAAAATGGTTTGCTGGGGTGTAACTGTTGTCCATGCTACAGCTTCTTGAGCCACAGTTGAGAGTTGGTGGATCAGTTGAACACCAAAGGTGGAAAGTAGCCACAAAAAGGCCCTTGGTAGTTCTCACACCAGAGGTACTAGTCATCCATGAACATACTCTATACCCCAATTCTAGGCAGGTATGGGAGTTAAAAGGTGAGGAACAATCATAACTAGAGAGGAACAAATAATTTATCCCTGGAGTGGTAGGTGCTTATTACTATCCATATGAAAAATGTAGAGCATCACCGGAACTTTTTTTTTTTTTTGCTTTTTGGAGGGCAAATGGGGTTAAGTAACTTGCCCAAGGTTACAAGGCTAGTGTTTTTTCTTTTTTTCTTTCTTTTTGTTGTTGTTGTTGTTGTTTGTGTTTGTTAAGTGTCTGAGGCTGGATCCGAACTCAGGTCCTTCTGACTCCAGGGCCAGCGCTCTACTCACTGCGCCACCTAGCCTCCCTACTGGAACTTTCTAAAAGCTAAATCTGTCTAATAATGGAATGTGCTGGCAATTTAAACCATCATCTGTCTTTTGATTGGAGACTTTTAGGATCTCCTAAATAACTATTTGTGAGGAACATTTTAAAACAGATTCTTGTATTGTGTAAGAGGTTGTACTAAATATTTTCTTAGGTCTCTTCCAACTCTAAGATGCTATAGCTTTATTTAATCCTGGCAGGTAGAAACAGCCTTTAACAAAATAGTGAAGTAGGCCAAATTTGTCTTCAGTGTCCCTTACGTGTTCATTTTCCCCACCATGATCTACTACCCCTTAGATCTCCAGTGCTTATTTCTCTTTCCCTTCCAGCAAAACGTTTACAGCACAGTAGCTTAGCCACACTAAGGTATAAACGACTCATAGCTTAAGGTCTCACATCTAGAATCATTTTTATTTTAATAGTCTCATAAAGTATCTTACACTTATTATAGGAAGAGACTGCATTTGGCAGTTATCATAGATTTATAGGATTTATAGATACAAAAGACCATAGAGATCATTTAGTCCATGTCCCTCAATTCCAGATGAGGAAACTGAGGCCAAGAGTGGTTAAGTGACTTGTGGAAGATCACATAATAAAAAACATACCAAGAAGGTTTCCCTTCCAACGGAAGAGTGAATCCAAGTCACAGTTTCCCTATAGTTTATCATCATGCAAGAGTGTTTGTGAACCTAGTTGTCAGTAGTATGGTGTTAGGCAGTGGACCATTTCACTTTTAATTTATGCTGAGATCAGTCCTTTTGTGTTCATCTAAATTAATTAAATTATTCCCTATTGATGAATAGTAAATAGATGTGAAGTGAGAGAGTCCTAACTGCTTTGCTACAAACTCTCTGTCGTACTGTCAGATGGTCTGGGAATTCCCAGAATAGTACCAGGTGGTCTTCTGGGTACCATAGATCTGACTTTCCTGCCTGCTTGACTCATCATGACAAATATAGTTGGTAACACATAATTGATTCATTTATCCTTTTTTATTGATTTTCCTATTGAAAAATGGAGCACAAAACATAACTTTTGCAGAACTGTGTAAAGAGCTAAACATGAAACAGATTATTTTTAAAAAAGAAATGCATGCACACATATTTATATAATATCCAATTAGCTAAAACTTCTCAGATGCTCCATACAACTTCAAGAAAGGAGCCAAACTAAAATTGCCGTTTCAGTTGTATGGGAGAAGGTGGAAAAAGGAACAGAAGGGATTGGGACATCTAGTTAAAAGACTATCTCTTGGCAGCAGAGGTTATGTACAGAAAATGTAGTCTATGAATCCCCCTTTCCTATGTATCTCCCCATCTACCCGAAGGGGTAGTTATAGAAGGGGAGAATAATCTGGGTGCAATACCAACTCTTATTTCACTCTTTAGGCTATTGCAGCAGGTTATTACTATAAATATGTTAAAATAATTTCTATAGAGCATTCAAGTGAAGTAATTTTATCTATAGCTCAGCCATCATTAGCTATTCCCTTGTTGTTCTTGGTAATGCTCATGTTGAAGGTGTTTGGCATCCAGGTTTAGTGAAATCATTGCCTCTCATTAATGCCAACCCTATGAAAAGGTACATAAGAATTACACCTTAACTCCATTACCTTCTCTTTCCAGAGAATATTTTTGTAGTGCTTCATTCGTCTATAATGAATACAGGTTTAAAAAGTAGCATATCTAGTCTAAGATAAAGGGTAATACATTGTTAGAGTTGGAAGAGAAGACCTTAAGGTAATCAATCTATCCATCTATCTGTCTGTCTAATTGCTTATTTCTTTATTTGTTTTTGCCCCCTGTTTCACCTCACTGCTTTAATTGTAGAAAGAAGTTGGAAGGCAGGGACCGTCTCACTTTTCTACATTTGCATAAGAAGTTCTTATCAAGATGCCTAGGAAATAGGATAATATAGAATCATAGGGTCATTAATATACAGTTGGAAGGAATCTAAGAAGCAATGTAATCCAAACACTTTGATTTATAGCTGAGGAAGTTAAGGCCCAGAATATTTAGGTAACTTGTTTACAGTCACATAGGTAATAAGTGGTGGAACTGGGATTTGAATACTGTATGTTTAAATTCAAACCAAATAAATAATATTTCTTTTTTTTTTTTGAAGGGGGAAGGTAGGGCAATTGGGGTTAAGTGACTTGTCCAAGGTCATATGGTTAGTTTTGTGTTAAGTGTCTGAGGCTGGATTTGAACTCAGGTCCTCCTCACTCCAGGGCCGATGCTCTATTCATTGCAACATCTAGGTGCCCCAATAATTAATATTTATACAAAACAAAACTAACTCTAAGATGCACTTAATAAATACTGGACTGTTGAATTTTTTTCATTTTTAAAAAAAAAGTGCTACTTATAGAAGAGGAAATAGCATTTTATTTATATTTTAGTTGTTAAAAATTGTTTCCTTAATTATTTTAAAATGGCAATTTGATTTTATTTCCTATTCCTGTTGATCAGCTTAATAAAGATTTTTTGATTCTGTTATTTTTTTTGTTTCTTTTTAAAGAAAAAGCTTTGTGGTTTTGCCTATAAATTCTATGGTTCTTTGTTTTTTTCAATTTATATACTTTTCTTATCTTTCATATCTTCCTCTCAGAAATCTTGGTATACTATTTTATTATCATTTTTTACTTCTGCATAGTAATTAATTATTTCTAAATGTTCTTTTGATCAGCCATCACTAAGGATATTATTATTTACTCTTCGTTTAATTTGTATATATTGCTTGTGTCCTCTATATTAATTGCTAATTCATTATGTTTGCTATAAAGAGTACAGTTATATTTCTGCTTTTTAGAAAAACATTAACTCATATTATTTTTGTTTCCTAATATGTCATTTGTTTTGTAAAGTTAACAATTGGTGATGATAACTATGTATATTCTTTAATTTTCTGATTCAGAATATATTTTAAGTCTTCCAGCTCTAAATTCATCAACAATTCTAATCTTTATTTTCCCTTTTTATTTAGTTTCTTTAAGATTTGTCTAGCTCTGGAAGAGGAAAATCAAAGCCTTTTACTATTATTTTTAAAATATATTTTATTTTTTAAACATTTTATTTACTCCATAATTATGAGTAAAAAACAATTTTAAACTTTTTTTAAAATTTGAGTTCTAAATTCTCTTCATCCCTCCCTTCCATCTTCCCCAAGATGGTAAGCAATCAGATATGTTATACATCTGCAATAACATAAAACATATTTCCATACTAGTTATTTTGGAGGAATAAATCTTAATTCCTTCCTTTTCCCTCCCTCCCCCCTAAAAAGAAAGAAAATGAATAGTGATATGTTTTGGTATGTATTAAGACTTCATCAGTTCTTTCTCTGGAGGTGCATAGTTTTTTTCATCATTTGTCCTTAGGGATTGTTTCATTATATTGCTGAAATAGCTAAGTCATTCACAGTTGATTATTGTACAATATTGATGTTACTGTGTACCATGTTCTCCTGGTTCTTCTCACTTCACTTTGAATCAGTTCATGTAAGTCTTTCTAGGTTTTTCTGAAATGATATTGCTTGTCATTCTTATAGCACAATAGTATTCCATTAAAATCATATGCCACGGGGCGGCTAGGTGGCGCAGTGAATAGAGCGCCGGCCCTGGAATCAGAAGGACCTGAGTTCGGAGTCGGCCTCCGACACCTAACCCGCACAAACAAAAACCTAGCCGTGTAACCTTGGGCAAGTTACTTAACCCCAATTGCCCTAAAGGGGCGGCTAGGTGGCGCAGTGAGTAAGAGCGCCGGCCTCGGAGTTTGGATGACCCGAGATCAGATCCGGCCTCAGAAAATGAGCACCCACGCATAAATCAAATGACTAGCCGTGTAACCTTGAGCAAGTTACTTAACCCCAATTGCTTTAAAAAAAAAAATCATATGCCACAATTTGTTCTGCTATTCTTCAATTTCTGGACATCCCCTCAATTTCCAGTTTTTAACCACCACAAAGAATTACTATAAATATCCTTGTACAATTAGGTCTTCGCCACCCCTCCCCTCCCTCGCTTTTTAATCTCTTTGGGATATTGCTAGTGGTTGTATTGCTGGATCAAAGGGTATGTACAGCATTATAGCCCTTTGGGCATAGTTCCAAATTGCTCTCCAGAATGCTCGGATTAGTTCACAACTCTACCAACAATGCATTAGTGTCTCAGTTTTCCCACATCCCCTCCAACATTTATCATTTCCTTTTCTGTTATGTTAGCCAATATGATAGATGTGAGGTGGAATCTTTGAATTGTTTCAATTTCCATTTCTTTAATCAATAGTGCTTTAGAGCATTTTTTTCATATTACCATAGGTACCTTTGATTTCTTTTTCTGAAACTACCTGTTCATATCCTTTGATCATTTATGAATTGGGAAAAGACATATTCTTTTTTTTTTCTTTAAAGCAATTGGGGTTAAGTAACTTGCTCAAGGTTACATGGCCAGTCATTATTTATGTGTGAGTGCTCATTTTCTGAGGCTGGGACCAATCCCAGGTCATCCTGACTCCGAGGCCAGCGCTCTTACTCAGTGCACCACCTAGCCACCCCTACGACTTATATTCTTATAAATTGGATTCATTTCTCTATATATTTGAGAAATGAGGTCTTTACTTGACATACGTTCTGTAAATTTTCCCTCCAGTTTTCTGCTTTTCTTCTAATTTTGGTTGCATAGTTTTGTTTGTTCAAAAGCTTTTAAATTTAATATAATTGAAACTATCCACTTTGCATTTGCAATGCCCTCTTTCTCTTGTTTGGTTCTAAATTCTTCCCCTATCAATGAATTTTTAAAGTTGTGATTTCTAGGCTTTTATTTTTCTCCACTTATTTCTTTAGTAGTGCTTTAAAAGCCAAAATGGTTACATGATTTAGATATATTTGTCTATTTCTTTTTTGCACAAATGCATCAGTTGTCTTCTTTCCTTTGAACATCTGGTTTTCTTTTTATGATTAGGCATGGATTTTCAGCATGTGTCATTTTGGGTGGCCACTTCAGTTCCTTAGTTTTAGTTTAGTTTAATTTTTGTTTGCTTTTTAAGCATACAAATCCATTCCCTTCTGTGGTGTCTCTGGACTATAGAATAATTCTTAGTTATCAGAATTTTCTCTCATTCTTATGTGAAAATCAGTCTCATGTAAAACTTGTCTATCATTGATATTGTTAAATTTAATCACTGTGTGTTTGGATTTTTGAAGCATTTTTTTCTATGTTTATCTGTGGTTTTTCTTCATTAAAGCCTTGTTGTCTATATGCAGAAATTATTACATTCAAAAGTACACTGATTGTTGGATTATAGTAAGCAGGCTTTTTTTTTTCATTTTCCCATGGGAGACTTTTGAACTTTAACTTATTTTTGAACATAACTTTAAGTTCAATCACTTTGACTTATACAAAATTTTGTGGATTTTTTGATGTTGCTTCATGCCTCTCATATGCAAACTTTTCCTCCATTTCATTATTTTATTGGTCCAAATACGTTAATATCTCTCTCAGTTCTTTTGAGAGATTATTCATCATGGATTAAGAGATTTCCTAATCTGCTAATATGTATTTAAATTTTGCATTGCTAACACCAATTTCTGACTTAAATTTGTTGCTAATTTATTCACTTGTGAATGTATTCCTCTTCTAAAAACATTTTTGATGATCATCCTTGTTTTTCAATGATCTCTTGATCTTGTCTTTCATTAATTTATTCACTTGTGAATGTATTCCTCTTCTAAAAACGTTTGATGATTATTCCTGTTTTTCAATGGTCTCTTGGTTTTGTCTTTCATTAATTTCATGTTATAATATTAGCTAAGAAAGCTTCATATCTATTATAAGGTTTACTAAGTCCTACTTTCCCTTTTATGATCCTCTTTGTTTCTGTACTTTTATTAGCTGGGCTTTTATGGATTCTTTTTCTTAACATTTTTTTAATTTTAGACATGTACTAAACCTTCAATACATAATAAGAAAAGAAAAAGAAAACTTAAATATAAAATGAGAAAAAAAAAACCATGTCATATGCACATCAGACCATGGGATTCAAAATATATAAGAATAATTTATCATTTCAAGAAAAGTTATATATTAAATACTATGTGTTAAGTTGAAAGCTGTCCATCTTTTCTTTGTTTTCTTGTGGGGTTTCTTTAGTTCTCTGCTGCATACTTTTTACATTGTTCTTGTTTCCTCTTTCCTCCCCCCAACCCACTACCCCATGGCAACAACTGAGCATGAGCAAATATTTATATATTGATAATGATATATACATACATGTCATATATATGTATATATATATACTCACACATATATACATATATATGCATACATACATAAACATATTTTCCATGAGAGATTCTACTCCTTTTTTATGTTTCTGCACATCCTTTTCCCTATTTCTCCTAACTTCTCTACTTTACTTCTTCCTGCTACCTTGCCCTCATATTTCTTAACCTACCTCCACTCCAACAACCCCCCCTTACCTTCCCATTCTGCTAAATCTAAAGACCCTTCTATACCCCCTTCTAACCTATTCCCTCACCTTCCCCTCCAAAGATCCCTCCTTTATCCTCTCCCCTTCCTTTCTCCTTAGAGTTTTCTTTCTTTTTTAAATTTAGAAGACTTTTAAACTCTTCTAGATGTACATATATATTTTCCCACATTAAAACCATTTCTGATGAAAATAGGTTTCCAGAAGTAACAGTCCCCTCCCCCCCATCCAATTCCTCTGTATTTATTCTTCCTCTTGCACCTCATTTATCCTTTAGCTGTTCTTGAATGGATTTGCTTTTCAAAGTCATATCCTACTCATGTCTACCCCAATCTTTCTTTTTTTTTTTTTTTTTTGCTTTTTGGAGGTCAGTTGGGGTTAAGTAACTTGCCCAAGGTCACACGGCTAGGTTGTTTGTTTGTGTGCGTTAAGTGTCTGAGGCTGGATCCGAACTCAGGTCCTTCTGACTCCAGGGCCGATGCTCCACTCACTGCGCCGCCTAGCCGCCCCTCACCCCAATCTTTCTTATAAGCTACCTAATTAATAGTAACAATCTTAGACATAGGTTTTATATTTTCCATACATAAAAGGTAAAAATTCTATCCACTGATTCTTTGTCTCATGGTATCTTTATTATTTAAGTCTTTTTCTTGTACTCTTGTAACTTTCTGATTCCTTCCCATTTGCTGATGAAGAGAACCTTCAGAATAGATTAAAAGGCTTTTCCAGTCTCCTTAGGATGTGGCATAATAGAGTTCACCACACTGAATTCTTGCCAGAGTAACTTGCTAAGGAGAGACCTTGCCCCTTACCTGGGTTTAAGCTACCTTACCTTTTGGCCTGACACAATCAGCCATCCCATTTCTCATTTGCACTTCTTTCCTTCATGTTGCAGAGTGGAATCAGTTCCTGCCACATCTTGCTGAATGATTAAGTAGGAGATATCCTTATATAGTCACAAGAGCATCAGAAGGGTTATACTATAGCTGGGACCTATGCATAAAATGTTTATTTTGTTTGCCCTGCTTCAGGAATGCCAGTGACAGTAGGGGAGGCATGCTGAGTAAGATCTTTTGAGATTAGAGTTCTTCAGTGTTCTTCCCATCAGGTCAGAAGCTTTTATTCCATCTGATACATAGGCTTCAAACCTTGAACGTTAAGCCTCATTTATTCATAAAATATTTACATATTTACTACATGGAGACTATGGAGCTTAGCACTGAGGGAAATATAATATTGTTGTTCTTTATCAAGCTTATAGTCTACGAGAAATCATATTTTCATATGAGATCATATAACTTTAAGAGGATGGTTGTATTTTAAAGATTAAAGTATAGCAATTTACAATTTCTTTCATCATAAGCAACAATGTTGATACTAGTTCTAATTGTTTATTTTGTTGTTAAATAAACCTAGACCTTCTCTAGGCCATAATTCCATGATGCTATCTATAGCTATCACAAATTTGTGATTCAATCACTATTTGTGATTGAAATGATACTTTTCTGAAAGACCCAAACAAAAACATGGCTCATAGGTCTTGTCTCACTATTGTAGAGTAGCTGCTTAGATTTAGACTTACATGAGCGCAGGCACAAACCATTTTGTCTGTGAGATTGAAATAGCTACAGTTCATGTCTCACAACAAAAATTAAAGAATTAGTTGCATAAAATAAGTTCATAATACTGTCCCAGTGCACTATCGATGCTGATAAAATGTTTCAACTTTACTTGCCTGGTTTATGACATCACTAGAGTTTACTAATTTAATTCATTTAAAACCTCTCTGTGCCTCAGCTTTTCCATCTGTAAAATGAAGTGGTTCATCTTAATGGCCTCTGAGGAAAATGTACAGTTCCAAAGCAGATTTTATTACCCTGTTCCTGATAGTGATATTATGAGCTCACTTTGATTACTTAAGATTACCTACTAGAAACATATACAATTAAGTAACATACTTGCTTTGGAAAAATATCTCCTCACAGTGGATTTTCTGAAATGTCAAAAAGGAAAATGGAGAATTCCACATTGCAGTAAATTCATATTTATTATTTTTCTCTGAGACCAAGTTAACATTTACTCAGCAACACGACTTTATTATTCTAAACACAGAGCAGAAGGAGTATTCATGTAGAGTGCTGGAAATGATAGATAAGTTTTCAGTGACTGGCAGTGCCAATGCATCGAAGTTATCTTGAAGCTAATGCTCCCTTATTATTTCTTCTTGTTGCTAAAGGGGACATCTATTAATGGAGAGGCAAATTTGCGTTAAAGAATTAATTACTTCATTTTTGTATTCATCATCATAAATACTCCCTCGTTTACTTAGCAAAAGGGCACATGAGTTCTGGCAAGAAAGAAAAAAATCCTTGAAGATTAGAAGATGTTTTACCTTTAAGAAAAGTAGACGTGGGTGACTTTGTTAGTGATGGAATGGAGGGGATAAAGGGCACAGGGTAAAACCAGTTCTGAGTTCCCACACACCACATACACCCTTCAATTTGCCCCTGCTGTGCTAGTCCTGAGTCATTCCTGTACTGAGCCCACCAGCTGGGCTTTATTATGCCAATTAGAAAGGTGACCTTTTAAAGTAACCAGTGACATTTATTTATTTATTTTGCAATGAGACAAGTGCAAGGCTGCATATGCTGAACACTTCAAATGGCATGGAGAAGTCAAATAAACGCTAGCTCCCTGGTGATTTTTGTAAAATGTTCCCAAATCTTTATCATTAACCATTAACAAAGGCCAATAGAACTTATGGAAGTAGCAACTAATATGAAGCCATTTACAATTGACTTTCATCTGAGAAGAACCAAATGCCCCCAATGAATCTGGAAACATTCTGTCTCTTGAAGAGTATGGCACAATACTGTATTTGTTCAGTCATTTTTCAGTTGTTTCTAACTCTTTGTGACCCCATTTGGAGTTTTCTTGGCAAAGGTACTGAAGGGGTTTGCCATTTCTTCTCCAGATCATTTTACAGATGAGGAAACTGAGGCCAATAGGGTTAAGTGACTTGCCCAATGTCACACAGCTAGTAAGTGTCTGAGGCCAGATTTGAACTTAGGAAGATGAATTTTCCTGACTCTGGGCCTGGTACTCTATCCTTTGTGCCACCTAGCTGCCCACCATACCATAAGCTACCTCAAATCCCATGTGAATTTGGGAAGAAATAAATGAAGGGATGCAGAGGGAAGAAAGCACAACCAAGGAAGCAATTTAAAGAATGACCTCAGTAACATAAAGCAAGACAGCATTAAAAGTAATTAAGCTTGACTTCAGAAGATAGGTCGTATAGTATGCTCTCTTATTTTAATAGATTATAGATGTGGAATGAGACATATGTTGTCACATATGACCAAAATGTGTATTTTGTATGACTATATTTTTATTGTTGTTGTGGTTACAATTAATCAAGAAACACTTATTAAGCTCCTATTTTTGTGTCAGGCACAGTGCTAAATGCTAAAAATATAAAAAGAGGGAAAAGACAGTCCCTGCCCTCAAAGGAGCTTACAGTGAATGGGGGAAGAATTAGGAGGAGGTATTGACATTGCTAAATGGTAACTAGGTTAAAAAGCAATATAATTTTGGATTTAAAAAATCATGTTATTATATTGGGAAAATAATTCACTTATTTATTCATGGCACCATTTAGGAGTTTATACTTAAAAATTCTTACAGCCTGGAAGCATTGTGTTCTATAGAATAAAAATGTGTCACAAATACACACACAGATGCACAGACACATGTGCAGATAAATAATATGTTGGTGCTTCACTGATGAGCCACACTGATTTTTTTTTCTTAGCCAGTAATCTTTGTTGATTTGACAACCACCTCTAATGGCAGGAGTAAGGTGATGTTTGGAAATGCACTTGAAAGATAACACACATAAGGGGGAAAAAAGGAGAGCTAAAATGGAAAGGGACAAAATGCCAAAGGGAGAGAACAAAAAGGGTAATGACAATGTCATTGTTACAATTGAACTTTGGTTATTTTCCTTCATATTCGCATTTTCAAAATATGGGTCCTATAACTAAGCTTAGTTGAGAATTCAAAGCAGTCACTTATCCTGTTCTAATATAGTTGTTTTGTGTGTGTATGTGTTCCTTTCTTCTTTTGTTAACTTCTTTTGTGCCAGATGAGGGCACAGACCTTGTCTTATTCAAATGTGTATTTCTAATGCCTAATATAGTGCTTTGTACTTACCCTGGAAATTTCACAAATAATCAAATTGAGAACAGTTTCACATTCATCTTGTAAACCCTTGCATGATTCCTAATCTTTATTATGCATATGTAAGAGTACGTATATACACATATACTTTAAAAGTTCACCTTTCTAATTATTTCATATATGTGTATGTATACATACACACATGCATATATATGCACACATATATATGTGTATATATATATAAATACCTTTATTTTAACTTGTAAATGTAATATGAATATATAAATAATATTTATAAAATAGCTTGATGTGAAGAATATAATTTGAGTTATTTTCAAAAATGTTGTAATTGGAATAAATACCTAATTTGATTTTGTTATGTTATATTTATCACCTTCTAAGCTCACTATAGTCTTTGGTTGTGATTGATCAAATTTTTGATATCTCAAGGAGTGCCTTCTGATAAACACCTGTTAAGAAGAAGTGACATTTAGAATATGAAAAATACTGACATTACTGTCATCCTTTCACAAACCTACTACATCCAGAGGGTATTAAGATGAGGCAGCCAGGTTATCTAGAGCTTGAGGAGGAAGAGGAACTGAGCAGAAAAGCAGTTGGTAATTAGAATTGATTAAATAGGGACTTGCTAGTCATTTGATTCCTACTTTAGGCCTGCAGAAAGAAGACAGCCTAGAGCAGCTTCTATTTGCATGAGAGAAATGCAGGAATGTGCTAAATGTCAAATCCAAGGCAGCTTAGTGTTAATGTATCACCATGTTAAGTTACAGAATGCTGGCAGGGCCACAATGGATCCTCACTGTGACCTCTAATCTCTTCAACCCTTAGTTCTTTCCAAGGCTATCACCCTGCACTCTCCTCCCTGGTTTGGCACTACCCTGTACACTTCTTAAGGACCTTTGAACATTTAGCTTATTGAAGATCTTGCCCTGCCAACCATCAGCTTTGGATCACTCCCACCATCTGCTGCCTTAGTTCTTTCTAGCATGCTACTGAACTAAACTGGAGAAAAAAAATGGAACCATGTAATAGTGTCCACTAGAAATTATACTGTATAATCTCACCTGGACTGTCACTGTGACAAAGCAATCCTTTTGCGTTTACTTAATTGATTCATGGTCCTACTCAAATCAGAATATTTCCCAAATTCTTACATCCTGCCCCAAACCTCCCATAGGCCCCCTTCCCTACCATCTGAGTCAAGAACTTTGCCTGATGTTTCACTGAAAAAAATTTTTTTTCTCAGAAAGTCCTCTTCTTTCCTTTTCATCATATATAACTCATACATCTTCCACTACTCTTCTTTGTTTCCTTGTTTTACATCAAACGGTGGCCTTTCTCCTTGCCAAAGCAAACCTTTCTATATGCACAAGGGATCTTATCTAGCCCATGTTCTCCAGATTCTCAAATCTACTTATCCATCCCTAAACTCTCTCCTAGCTTTCAGCTGTATCTTCACCGATATATTACACACTTCAAACTGGCTGTTCTGTAATCACCTTAAACTCAAAATTTCCAAAACTGAACTCACTATCCTTTCCCCAAAATCTTCTCCATTCTGTATTTCCCATTACTGTTGAAGGCATCACCATCCTTTGAGTCACCAAGACTTGCAACCTAAATGTCATCCTTGACCTCTCAGTTTTTCTCATTTCCCATATCCAATCTGTTGTCAATTTCTATTTAACTTTGTAACATCTCTTAATGACTCTCCTTTCTCTCCTGGGACACTATCATCTAATAATGGTTCAATCCCTCATCACCTCATTCTTGGACTAGTGTAATAATGTGCTATCTCATGTCTCTTCCCACCTTAGTTCATTCTCGACTTGGCTGTCAAAGTGATCTTCCCAAAGCATAAGTTTGATCTTGTCATTCCTCAATTCAACAAATTCTAGTGGCTTCCTATCACCTTCAGGATAAAATAGAAAATCCTCCATTTGTTATTCTAAGTCCTTTACAACCTCATCTGCTCCTACCTTTCCAGTCTTCACCTTATTCTCCCTCATGTACTCTGGCATCCAGTGACAATAGCCTCCTAGACATTCCTCTCAAAACACATTCTGTCTTCAAACCATGGGTATTTTTACAGGCTTTTCTTTATGTCTTTGATAATCTCATTACTCATCTATACCTCCTAGCTCCCCTGGCTTCATTCAAGTCCCAGTTAAAGTCCCATCTTTTATAAGAAGACTTGCCCTATTCTCCTTTATACTAGTGTCTCCTTTCCTTTGATTTTCTCAGATTTATCTAGTTTATGTCATTTGTACATTGTTATTCACATGTTGTCTTCCCCATTATGTTGTTAGTTCCTTGAAAACAGCTATTTTTAACTTTGCTTTCATTCCTGACTTTTTAGACTTCTTTTTTTTTCACATTTGAATTTCTTTCTTTATTTTAGTTTTCAACATTCACCTCCACAAGATTTTGCATCTCAAATTTTCTCCCATCTCTCCCCTGCCCCCACCCCATGATGGTGTTCATTCCAATTACCCTTTCCTCCAATCTGCCCCGCCTTCTATCATGCGCCCCCTTTCTCTTATCCCCTTTCCCTTCTATTTTCCTATAGAGCAAACTAGATTTCTATACCCCATTGCCTGTGTATCTTATTTCCCAGTTGCATGTATAAACAATTTTTAACATTCATTTTTTAAAACTTTGAATTCCAAATTCTCCCCCTTCTTCCCTCCACACCCATCTTCTTTGAGAGGTCAAGCAATTTGATATTGGTTATACATGGGTAGTCATGCAATATACTTATATAATAGTCATGTTGTGAAAGACTAACTATATATCCCTCCAGCCTATCCTGTCCCCACCCTTTATTTTCTCTGCTGAACCTGTCCTTCCTCAAAAGTGTTTGCTTTTAATTATCCCCTCCCCCAATCTGCCCTACCTTCTATTATCATACCCCCTCTTATCCATTTGCCCCCTTCTTGTCTGTAGGGTAAGATAGATTTCCATATGCAATTGAGTGTGTATATTATTCCCTCCTTAAGCCAAACCAAAAGAGAGTAAGGTTCACTTATTTCCTCTTATCTTCCCCCTCTCCTTCCTCTCCACCACAAAAGCTTTTTCTTGCTGATTTTATATGTGATAATTTACCTCCTTCTGTCTCCCCATTTCTCTTTCTCCCAGTACATTCTTCTCTCACCCCTTACTTTTATTTTTTAGATACCATCCCTTCATACTTGACTAACCCTGTGCCCTCTGTCTATATATATTCCCTCCAAATACACTAATAATGAGAAAGTTCTCATGAGTTACAAATAATGTCCTTTGATGTAGGAATGTAAGCAGTTCAACTTTAATAATGTTCTTATGATTTCTCTTTCCTGTTTACCTTTTCATGTTTCTCTTGAGTCTTGTATTTGGAAGTCAGTTTTTATATTTTTCTCTACCTTCTCAAGAATGCATTAAATTCCTCTACATCACTAAATATCAATTCCCCGCCCCCTTGTGAGATTACACTCCCTTTTGCTAGATAGATGATTCTTGATTTTAATCCTACCTCCTTTGATCTCCAGAATATTATATTCTAAATCCTCCAGTCCCTTAATATAGAAACTGCTAAATCTTGTGTTATTCTGATTGTGCCTCTACTGTACTTGAATGGTTTCCTTCTGGTTGCTTGCAATATTTTCTCCTTGAACTAGGAACTCTTTCCTTTTGGGATCTCTTTCAGAAGGTGTTCAGTTGATTCTTTCTATTTCCATTTTGCCCTTTGGTTATAGAATATCAAGGCAGTTTTCCTTGATTATTTCTTGAAAGATGATGTCTAGGCTCTATTTTTGATCATGGCTTTAATGTAGTCCAATAATTTTAAAATGATCTGTTCTGGATCTATTTTCTAGGTCAGTTGTTTTTTTTACAATGAGGTATTTCACATTGTCTTCTATTTTTTTCATTCTTTTAGTTTTGTTTTATATGTTCTCAATTTCCCATAGAGTCATTAGCTTCCATTTTCTCCCTTTCTGATTTTCAAGAATTATTTTCTTCAGTGAGCTTTTAGATCTCCTTTTCCATTTGGCCAGTTCTGCTTTTTAAGGCTTTCTTCTCCTCATTACCTTTTTGGACCTCTTTTGTCATTTATTCTAATCTATTTTTCAAGGTGTTATTTTCTTCAGTATTTTTTTTTATCTCCCTTAGCAAGCTGTTGACTCACTTTTCATGATTTTCTTGCATTACTCTCATTCCTCTTCTCAATTTTTTCTCTATTTCTCTTACTTGATTTTAAAAAATCCTTCCTGAACTCTTCCATGGCCTGAGGCCAATTTAATATTTTTTTGGAGGCTTTGGATATAGTAATTTTGACTTTGTGGTCTTCTCTATGTTTTGATCTTCCTTGTCACCAAAGTAAGATTCTATGGTCTAAGTCTCCCCCTGCCCTGGTATTGTAACCATAAAGCAATATTCACAATGCCCACAGTGGTTATGAATATGCTGGTATAGTTGTGAATCACAAAATATAACAGGTTCTTTACATGGAGGACAGAACCAAAGCCTTTATTCAAATACCAAAATACTGAGTCCAGAAACAGAAAGTCAAAGTCATTATAGTAACCACAAAGTTGGTACACGTGATTAATGCAGTAATGATACAGGGAAAAGATACAAAAGAACTGGAGAAGAGTTTGACCCTTCTAATCGAGCATTTGAAAAGTAAAGAGGGGGAAATTAACCTTTCAAAGATTCAAGGACCAGCCTAAAATGTAAAATTTTTGGGTATGCTATGAGAGATTCTCCCACAAACCCAGCAAAAGATTCAGGATTTTCCCAACCCTACCAATAAGAAGGAGGTCCAAAAGTTCATAGGATTGTTTGGATCCTGGAGGCTCCACATTCCACATCTGGGACAGATTTTGAAACCTTTATATAAAGTTACTCAAAGAAATATGAATTCAATTGGGGAACTGAGCAGAGTAAAGCCAAGCTATGGCCAAGCCAGGGCTGCTATACAATTGGCCCTAAATTTATGGCCCATGCAAAATGGCCTGGTGGAATTATAAGTGACTGTACAGGATGATTACACAAACTGGAGTTTATGGCAAAAACAACAGAGTCGAAATATACTCTTGGGATTTTGGTGTAGGAAGCTCTCTTCATGTGGAGTTCATTATACACCTTTTGTAAAGCAGTTTTTAGCCTCATATTGGGCTTTGGTAGAGATTTAACACCTGACTGTGGGCCATGAAGTGATAGTAAGACCTGGTATCCTGATTATGACCTGGGTAATAAGTACCCCAGCTTCTCCCAGAATCAGACATGCCCAAGAGACTAGTATAATCAAATGTAAGTGGTATATGCAAAATAAAGTGAAAACAGGTAAAAGCAGAGTCTTTGCTCTACATGAGCAAACATAGGTACTGAGGGGAATGATATGTCCCCTGAGCCAAAGTAACAGATGGTAAAATACTCTGTAAAATGGAATGAGGGATATGATGGACTAACTGAAGAACAAAAGAAACATGCATGGTTTACTGATGGGACGGCAAAATATTTGGGCCAAAAAAGACATTGGAAAGCAGTAGCCTACAACTCATGTACTAGAAGGACTTCGGAAAGTACTGGGATAGGGGGAAGTATTCAATATGCTGAACTTACAGCAGTATATCAAGCCATCAAAATAGAACAAGGAGGACCGTTTCATATATTCACTGATTCATGGGCAGAAGCTAATGGATTATAGCTTCATGGATGCCCATGTGGAAAAATCAAAATTGGGAAATTCATGACAAACAAGTCTGGGGAAAAGAATTATGGGAAGATATCTGGAACATGTCTTTGGTTACTGATTTGTCAGTTTTTCATGTAGATGATCACATGGCCCTCACCATGCCAGAAGGTGAGTACAATGCCCATGTTGTTTGACAGCAAAGATTGCTACCAAGCATGTTGTCCTTACTTTGACAACAGCTGATGATCTGGTATTAGCAAAATGGGTCCACCAAATGGCTGACCATTTAGGAGTCCAAGCCATACATCGGGGGGAGGGGGGGCAGAAGATTGAAATATTAGTATCCCCTTTTCACTATTAAAACAGATAGCAGAAGAACTTCTTGGAGCAAGCCATGTGGAAGCTGTAGAAAGTGATTTTGATTTTGAGAACAAAGGTTATGGTGGCAGAGCTTCTTCCTAGAACCAGCCAGAACTTCAAGGAGAAAGTGATTTTGATTTTGAAAACGAGGTTCTGCTGAGACTTTTGTTCAGGGAACTTTGGCTGAGACTTTTCTTCTAGGAACTTCTGCTGAGAGCTTCAAAGAACCAGGCTGAGGAGCTACCATGAGTGAGAGAAGAGGACCCCTGCTTGAGGGAACCTGTTCTGTTGTGAAGGCTTGGGAATGCGGGTGTTCACTGCATTAACCCTGTGTACTAACTTCGTGGTTACTGTAATGTCTTTGGCTTTCTGCTTCTGGGACTCGGTTTTCTGGTATTTGAATAAAGGCTTTGGTTCTGTCCTCCATGTGAAAAGCCTGTTACATTTTGTGATTCATAACTATACCAGCATATACATAACCACTGTGGGCATTGTGAATATTGCATTATTGTTATACTTATTTGCTCATTTTCCCAGTCAATTACTTAACTTTTTAAGTATTTGTTAAGGTACAGCTCTGCTTCCAGTATGGAAGGTCTACTATTCTAAGCTTCAGGGGTTTTGTGCAGCTTTTTTCAGAGATACTTCTAGGGACTTGTAAGTTTTCACTGCTTCTAAGGTGGTATGATTTAAGGAGAGGTGTTTTCTCTCTTATTTCTCCACTGGTACTTATTTCTGCCCTGGAACTATGAGGAGGTCCCCTTTCCATTTCTGCTGCAAGTTTTGCTCTGCCAGTGCTCCTCCTTGTTCTAGCACTGTTACTCAGGTCCATAACCTAGATCCAAGTCTGGAAAAAGCAACAGAATCCTCCCTCAGTATCAGCAAAGAGATTCATGTACTCTTCTTCTGACCACTTTTTCTATCCCCTTACCATCTACAGGCTGAAAGCTCTGGAAGCAGCCACTGCTGCTGCCTGCACTGCTGCTGCCACCACCACTACCATTGCCCTGGGGCTGGGGTTGGTCTGCTCTCTTCTCTCACCCAGGTCTGACAAACCTCTCCCAGTGACCTTCTAAGTTGTCTTTGGCAGTTGTGGTTGAGAAGCTTGAAAACCACCTTAGCTACCAGTGATTCCGTCACCTAAGCACTGCTCTAGGTTTACTGGGGCCCCATCTTTGTGATGGCCTGTACTCCTCTGCTAGTCTAGTGCAACAGACCTTTCCCATTGACCATCCAGGTTGTCTTGGGCTGGAACTTTTTTCATTTTTTTTTTTTTTTTTGCAGAGGGGTTGTGGTGGTGGTGGTTCAGCTGTTCTAGAATTTGTTTAGAGAAAATTTTTACATGTATTTGGAAGGGAGGGGGAGAACTCAAATGAATCCCTGCTTTTATTCTGCCATCTTGGCTCTGCTCCCCCAGACTTCTTTTTCCACTCTTCTGTCTTACATGCAATCCACCATTTCATCTTCCCTGCTCCCACCTTCCTTTTATGAAGTCTTCTATTAGAATGTAAACATCTTGAGATTAGAGACTTTCTGTCTTTTTGCTTCAATTTTTGTTCCCAGTACTTGGCACAGTGTCTGGCACATAGTAAACACTTAATAATTACTTATTGACTTCACTTGATTCTTTTAGATCCTGATTTCATTACAAGTATTTCCATATTTCCTTGAATTTTTTATATTCATCATTCCTTAGAGAGAAATAATATTTGACTATATTCATCAATCAACAAGCATTATTAAATATGAACAGGCAGTTTTCTTTTGTCAAAATTTGAGGAGACAAAGTTAAAACCGAATTGTCTGTTTACAAAGAATTTATATGCTAATATATACAGGTATCATTAAATAAGAAATACCTACAAAGAGCCCAATAACATGCCAATTGAATAGAGCACAATAACACCCAACCAAGTGAGAAGACTTCAGGATACCAGAAAATTTACCCTGTCCAAACAAGAGGATGTGTCCTAGGAAGAACAAATCCAACTGAATATCTGGTCCAGGCTAGACAATGTGTGCTGGAAAGAGACAACCAAGTTGAACCGCAGTACAACTCATAGTAAACATTGTGAGGATCTTCAAAAGAGGAAAAAAATATTGAAGTTCCACAGTTCGAGATTTTTGGCCTTAGTTATTTGTTTCCTGAATGTTTGTCTTACTCCTACCGAACTTTAAGTTCATGCCTACTTTTCCCCTCAACACCTGCATTCTGGGAATACTGGTGGGAGAGTATGCTGCTAGGACTGTGTTAAATGCTTCATAAATTTTGTCTTATTTGAGCAAATATCTTTGCTAAAAAAAAAAAAACCCAAAACTTAGTATGCTGGTTGATAAGAAGAAGGTCAGTGGTGGAGTCTGTGTGAGCTAGTGTTTATTCATTTTTTTAAAAAGCAATTACCTTATTTGTTTTAAGAAATTTATTTATTTATTTATTTTTAGTTTTCAACATTCCCTTTCACAAATTTCAATTATTCTCTCCATCTTTTCCCCCCCTCCCCAAGATGGCATGCAACATGATATGGGTCTACACATACATTCTTATC
>WOXC01005784.1:0-42942 GCA_011680675.1 Gymnobelideus leadbeateri
AGAGTGCCTTGGACATGCTGTTTCTACTCCGCTGTCTTAACTCCACCTCCCAATAGTCATATTCGTAAACCTAGAGATCCCATTGCTAGGCATATACCCAATCAAATTTAAATACCATATATACCAAACTATACTTGGTAGCACTTTTTGGCAATAAATTTGACTTAAAACAAAGTAAATACATTGATTAATAATGCTTAAACAAATTACAACACATGAACATAGTCAAATTACTATAGCATATGAAACTATGAATACAAAGAAATCAGAGAAGATAAAATGTGAAGCAACCAGAACTAGGACAATTATAGAAACAATGAGTATAATGATGACAATTGAAATAACTAAAAATAAACAAATCTGAACACTGTAATCATAATGATGAAGAAACTAAACCCTTTTTTAACCCTCTCTTTTAAGAGAGTTCAGAAAATATACCTCCTCTGACACTTTCAGGGATATAGGCCTAATAGTGTTGTATATTGCATATGCCAACATTCTCAATATATATTTGTTTTACCAAACTATTTTTTTAGTCTTTGTTATTCAGATGGATCAAAGAGAGAGTAAATGAAGATGATAGAAAATTATATATATATATATATATATATATATATATATATATATATACATATATATATATATGTATATGGTTTTTCTTTTAATTTAAAAGAAATCCTTCAAATATATTTGGGAGTATAAACTATAACTTGTCCAAAATGCAGACAAAGTGGAAGGAAGCATGTATCAGTAGACTAACCACTTGGTGATGAAGTCTCTGAATATAACAACTTGTATTGTAGTGCTTGTTTTAAGCATTTTCCAAAATACCACCAACAAGTAGATTTTGCATCAACATCTACTTCAAAAGAATTAATAAATCAACCAATATGCATGTTGACATACATTCTTTGTACCAGGAACTGTGGTATATATCACTATATAAATATAAAATTAAGATAGTACCTTCCCTCAAGGAAATTACATTCTTCTTGCGTAATATAGCACATATAGTGGTGTAGTGGTATAGGGTACTTTGATATAGGGAGATTCATGGGATTTGAATGGAGCAACAGAAGACAATCATGACTTTTCCAGTACCAATAATAATAGTAATTTGACTACTATTATATATACTGCTTCATGTGTGAGTGTATATAATAAATATATATAGTTTATATATATTGTTTTGTAATATATCATATATATACTGATATAGATATACTGTTATATATAATCTTTATATATATATAAAGTACATACTGTAAAGGATGTGGTGAATTGTTATATCAGTAACTCAATTAAAATATTTATTATAATGCTACTATGTGCCAAATACTATGGATATAAAGGATATAAAGACAGAACTTAAAAAGGTAAGGAAGGTGATAAGCATGTATATAGCCTGTACTATGTGCTAGTCACTATATTAAGTACTTTACAAATATTTTATGTATTTACATATATTATTTCATTTGATTACCTGAAACAGTTCCTGCCCTCCAGGCAATCAGTAAGCTTATTGGGTATCGACATTTACTACCTGTGTGACCATGGTCAAGTCATTTGCTTTAGTTTCCTCATCTGCAAAATGAGCTGGAGAAGGAAATGGCAAACCATTCCAGCTTCTTTGCCAGTGAAACCCCAAAAAGATCATGAAGTGTTGGACATGACTGAACAATTAAGTTCCTAGCACTATTCCAGTATTTGTCGGGTAAAGATTAAAAAAAATGATTCTTCATTTCAAAGACTTCGTAGACAATGTGTGTGTATGTGTATACATATATATATACATATATATATATATGTACAGAAAATAACTTGCTATTCCTTTTAATTATATAATGAAATTATAATATATTTCTTCCATTTTTTCTTCCCTCCTTGTAACAGCAAGCACCCTGCTTGGGATGCTGCCCCAGGATGGCTGCCAACACAGATTCTTAGATGTGCTTTTCTAAAGGAAAGCAACTCAAAGATGGGTTAACAACCTTGCTTTAATCAATCAAACATATAATTTACCTAGTTCAGGGAAAAGTCAGCACACTGAACTTCAGAGTATACAAAGGTTACAAGCAGAAATTACAAGGAGACAGAGAAACAAAGAGATCAAGCAGACAGTCCTCCAACTGTCCAACCATTATATCCATACCTGATCACAGTTACCAGAGAGCGAAACATCAACATCTGGGTTTTCAAAGCCAGGGGGCTCTCCTTGGCTGCCCAGAGTCTTATCTGGTCAAATCACACAATACTTCTCAAAGTGAGCCCCAAAACAAAGCCTCACATCTGGATTTATATAGCCTTCTCCTGGCTCAGACAATGTAACAACCCTCTTGACCCACTGCCCAATCACAAAGTATCTCCTGAAAAAGAAGCCTCCCAGCATAGGCTTCAGGTGCACTTAAGCCTATCAACGGGCCTATGGGCAGGGGAGATCTTACATAATAGAATCTTAGAAAGATGGCAACATGGGGTGGCTAGGTGGCACAGGGAATAGAGCACTGGCCCTGGAGTCAGAAGGTCCTGGGTTCAAATCCAGGCTCAGACACAACACAAAAACTACCCATGTGACCTTAGGCAAGTCACTTAACCCCAATTGCCTTCCAAAAAGCAAGAAACATAAAAATAAATAAAATAGAAAGATGGCAACAACATAAATTTACATTCCTATTACACTCCTCCACCCTTAGCATTAGACAGAAATATGTATTTGTATACATATATATGTATGTATACACATATCATATATGTAAAATTATTCTATACATACTTCTACTTTTCAGTTCTTTCTTTGGATTCAGACATTATCTGACTTCATACGTCCTTAATTTGAGCATTTATATTAGTCAAAATGAATAAGCTAATCAATGTTCTTAAAACAATATTGCTTTTACTTCATACAATGTTCTCTTAGTTTTGCTCCTTTAGCTCTTCATTATTTCATGCAAATCTATCCATGTTTTTTTTTTTTCTAAAATCAACAAGCTCATCATTTCTTACAGCACAGTGATATTCTATCACAATCATATACCACAACTTGTTCAGTCATCCCCCAATTTATGGGCATCCCCACAATTTCCAGTTCTTTATCCCTGTAATAGCAACAACTCTAGCATACCCAGGATGGCTGCTCACACAGGTTCTTAGATTGGCTTTACTAGGAAAGAGAGCTGTTCAAGGGGTCAACAATCCTTTTAAATTACATTCACTAGTTCAGGGGAAAAGTCAGCACCCTGAAATTCAGAGAAAATACAAATGGAAAATGCAGAGAAATAAAGACCAACAGACACAGCTTCTAATTCTCTGAGAAATTAGGACAGATACAGACAGATCCAACTGTATGATCAAGGCAATACATGTATTATAGTTACCAGAGAGAGAAGCAACAGCATCGCATTTTTCAAAGCCAGGGGTCTCTTAATGGCTACCCAGAGTCTCATCTGGTTACATCACAGGAACACTCTTCCAATGAGTGAGCCCCAAAGCAAAATGCTAACCTCAGAATATGTATACCATTTTTAGAGGAAGAGGGCATGAATCAGTGCCTAATTAAAAAATTAGCAAAAGGTGTGAAAGCCTTCCTACAAGCAAGCTTACCCTAAGCAAGCTTCCCTTAATGGGCTACACATAAGGCCTATTAATGGCTGGAGAAGATCTAAAATCCCATCAATAAAACAGATACCACAAAGAGAGCTGCTATAGGTATTTTAGAATATACAAATTTAACAACTTATCCATATAGTTCCTTTTTCCCTGATCATCTTTGGAAATAGACCTAGTAGTTGTATCACTGGGCTAAAGAATATATTTTGGACAAAATTCCAGGTTGTTCTCCAAAATGGTGGGATCAATTCACAGTTCTACCAACAGTGACTTAGTGTCTGAGTTTTTCTATGTCCCTTCCAACATTTGTCACTTTCTCCTTCAATCATTTTAGCCAATCTGAGGGGTGATATCTCAAGGTTGTTTTAATTTGAATTTCTCTAATCAATAGTGATTTAGAACATTTTTCATATGATTATGAATTGTTTTGATTTCTTCATTTGAAAATTGCCTTCTAATATCTTTTGAGCATTTGTTAAGTGGGGAATGACTTGTATTCTTACAGATTTTACAAAGATCTTTATATATTTGGGATATGAGACATTTATCTGAGAAATTGTCTATAATTTTCCCCAGGTTTTCTGCTTTGGTTTTGATATTAGCTACATTTGTTTTATTTGTACAAAACCTTTTTAATATAATCAAAATTATGCATTTTGCACCATGCTCAATTCCCCATATATTGTTTAGTCATAAATTGTTCATCTATTCATAAGTTTAGTAAGTAGAAACAACATTTGGTAAGTAGAAGAACATTCCTTGTTCTTCTAATATCTCTCTTTATATCTAAGTCATCTTCTCCAGTTTGCCATTCTGTATGTTGACTATTAACTTGTTAGAGTAAAGATAAAAACAACCCTAAATTAAAATGCATAAAAATGAGAATATATAGCTTGCACTTGAAACATCTTTAACTTGATCTGTTCAAACAAGTTATTGACTCTCTTGAGTCTGAAAGATAGAGAATGAATAAAATGATAGGTATCAACAAAGACTATTACTGTTTCCTAGAAAGTTTAATATAATCACCACCAGGTGATTATAGCCGATAAATTCTTTGAGGCAGCAAATACTTGATCTCCTCACAATGGAAATTGCATTTTTTCTTTAATATATTTATTTAAGTTTTACTAGTTTTTAACATTTTTCATTTGTTAAATTTTGAGTTCTAAATTCTCTCTCTCACAACTTTCCCCTACCTACTGAGAAGGCAAGTAAAATATCAATAATACATTGAAATCATATGAGACATATTTTCATATTAGCTATATAACAAAAAAGCAAGGAAAATTAAATGAGAAAAGCGTACCCCATTTTCCCGCAATTATAAATGTTCTTTCTTATATACTTTCTTTATGTGAGAAATGTTTCCCCATTCTACCTCTCCCTTTTCCCTTTCCCCAGTGCATTCCTCTTTCTTAGCCCTTAATTTTTTTTTTTTTTTGAGATCATCCCAACATAATTGACCCGCACCTGGACCCTCCAAGTAGAGTCCTTCTAACTGCCCTATTAATAATGAAGTTCTTAGGAGTTAAATGCTCATTCTATCATATAAAAATGTAAACAAATTAACTTTATTGAGTTCCTTATAATCTTTCATGTTTACCTTTTTATACTTCTCTTGTAACCTAGGTTTGAATGTTAAACTTTCTATTTAGGTCTGGTCTTTTCATTGGGAATAACTTACAGTCCTCAATTTTATTAAATATAATTTTTCCCCTGAAGGATTATACTCAATTTTCCTGGGTAGGTTATTTTTGGTTGTAACCCTACCTCTTTGATTTCCAGAATATTATATTCTAAGCCCTCCACCCCTTTAAAATGGAAGATGCTATTTGCGTTTGTGTGTGTGTGTGTGTGTGTGTGTGTTTTCTTGATTGTAGCTCTATGATATTTGAATTTTAAATCTTTCTGGCTGCTTGCAATATTTTCTTCTTGTTCTGAGAGCTCTGGAATTTTGTTACAATGTTCCTGGCAGTTCATTTTGAGATATCTTTCAGGTGGTGATCAATTAATTCTTTCAATTTCTATTTTACCCTCTTGTTCTAAGAATATCAAGGGAGATTTTCCTTAATAATTTCTTGAAATATGATATCTAGGTTCTTCTTCTCAATCATTGCTTCCAGGTAGTCCAGGAATTTTTAAATCATCTTTCCTCATTTTTTTTCAGATCAATTTTTTCTCCATCAATATTTCATATTTTCTTCCATTTTTTTCATCCCTTTAATTGTGCTTTCCTGTTTCTTGATGTCTTGTGGAGTCATTAACTTCCATGTGCCCAGTTCAAACTTTTAAGAAATTATTTTCTTCAATGAGCTTCTGTAATTCTTTTCCAATTTGGTTAATTCTGCCTTTTAAGGGGTACTCTTCTTTAATGAATTTTGTGCCTCTTTACCACTAGACAAATTCTGTTAAGGTCTTATTTTCTTTAATAATTTTTGTGTCTTTTTTCTCTCTTTATTTTTTAGTTTACATCATTCATTTCCACAAGATTTTGAGTTACAAATATTCTCCCCAATTTTCCCTACCCACCACCCAAAAACAATGTTCCCAATGAATATCCCCTCCTGCTCAATGAGCAATATGCTCAATCCCATATCTTTCCCCACACCCCCTTCGACTTTCCAGTAGGGCACAGTGGATCTCTATGCCCCAGTGCCTGTATATCTCATTTCCCAGTTACATGTAAAATGATAATACTAGTATGAATATATATTTTTAAACATTTGATTTTCAAACTTTGGATTCCAGATTCTTTCCCTTCCTCCCTTATCATCCACCTTCACTGGGAAGATAAGCAATTCAATATAGGTTGTACATGACTAGCTATGCAAAACATTTCCATAGTGGATATAATGTGGAAAACTGACTATATTTCCCTCTATCCTATCCCAACCCCCACATGTTCAATTCCCTACTTTGATCCTTTCCCTTTTCAAAAGTGGTTTCTTCCAACTTTCCTCCCCCCGCAGCCTGCCCTCCCTTCCATTATCCCCCTTCTCTTCCCCTTCCCCTCCAACTTCCCTGTAGGGTGAGATACCCTATTTAGTGGGTATGTCATTCCCTCCATAAGCCACATTCAATAAGAATAAGGTTGACTCATTCTCTTTTGACTTCCTGTTCTTCCCCTCCATTGTAACAAATTTCCCTTGCCTCTTGATGTCTTGTGGAGTCATTAGCTTCATTATATGAGATGATTTACCCCATTCTGTCTCTCCCCATCTCCTCTCATTATATTCCTCTCTCACCTGTTAATTTCACCTTTTAAATATCATCCCTTCCTGTTCAATTGGTCCTGTGCCCTCTGTCAATGTATACCTGATATATATATATATATATATATATATATATATATATATATATATATATATATATATATATACACACACAACCTCACGTATGTATTCATATGCCTATATACCCTTCTATATATACATATATATGTATGTATACATATACACACATACATACCTAATACACACACACACATATATAGACATACACACACATATATACATTTCTATTCCCGTCAACTATTCTCATACTGAGCAACATTTCATAAGTTACAATTATCATTTTTCCATGTAGGAATGTAAGTAGTTCAAATTTGATAAGTAACTTATGATTTCTTTTCCCTGTTTCCATTCTCAAGCTTCTCTTGCTTCGTGTATCTGAATGTCAAATTTTCCATTTAACTCTGGTTTTTTTCATCAAGAATGTTTGAAAGTACTCTATTCTACCCAATGACCATATTTTCCCCTGGAACATGATACTCAGTTTTTCTGGTTAGGTGACTCTTGGTTTTAATCCCAGCTCCTCTGACCTCTGGAATATCATATTCCAAGCCCTTTGATCCCTCAGTGTAGACGTTGCCAGATCCTGAGTTATCCTGATTGTGTTTCCACAATATTCAAATTGTTTCTTCCTGGCTTCTTGTAGTATTATTTCCTTGATCTGGGAATTCCAGAACATGGCTACAATATTCCTAGGAGTTTTCTTTTTGTAATCTTTTTCAAGAGGTGATTGGTGGATTCTTTCAACCTCTATTTTGCCTTCTGTTTCTAAAACATCAGGGCAGGATTCCTTGAGAATTTCTTGGAGGATGATTTCCAGCTTCTTTCTTTGATCATGGCTTTCAGGTAGTCCAATAATTTTTTAAATTCTCTCTCCTGGATCTATTTTCCAGGTAAGTGGTTTTTCCCTTGAGATATTTCACGTTGCCTTCTATCCTTTCATTTCTTTTTTTTTTTTTTTTGGAGGGCAATTGGGATTAAGTAACTTGCACAAGGTCACACAGCTAGGTTTTTGTTTGTGTGTGCATTAAGTGTCTGAGGCCGGATCGGAACTCAGGTCCTTCTGACTCCAGGGAGGATACTCACTGTGCCACCTAGCTGCCCTATCCTTTCAATTCTTTAGTACTGTTTAACAGCATCTTGATTTCTCATAAAGTCACTAGCTTCCCTTTGCTTCAATCTAAATCTGAAGGAATGCTTCTCCTCACTGAGCTTTTGAGATTCTTTTTCCATCTGGCAAATTCGGTTTTTTAAGGCATTATTCTCATCATTGCCTTTTTGAGCATCTGAGTTAGTATATTTTTAAGGTGTCATTTTCTTCAGTCAGGTTGTTGACTTTCTTTTCATAATTTTCTTGCATGGTTCTAATTTCTCTTCCCAATTTTTACTCCACTTCTCTTATTTGATTTTCAAAATCCTTTTTAAGTTCCTCTATGTCCTGTAACCAGTTCATGTTTTTCTTTGAAGCTTTTGATGCAGGAGTTCTGACTTCACTGTCTCCCTCCTGTTCCATGCTTTAATCCTTTTTGTCCCCAAAATAGGAGTATAAAGTTGGGTTGCTCTGTGTGCTTTGCGTCCTTTGCCTGTTCGTGTTGCCACTCAATTATTTGACTTTTGGGCTTTTTGCCACAGTATAACTCTGCTAACAGAAACAGGAGCTTTATACCAATTTCTGGGGTTTTCAAAGCTGCTGAAGATATTAGTTGGATGCCCTCTCTGAAGCCTCCATCCACTCTGGCAAGCTGGTCACACAGCACAGGGCCTCCACCCTAGAGTGCAATCCATATCCACTAGAGTTCAAGCAAGAGTGATTACCCCTCAGACTGGTTGCTTGGTCCCTCTACAATCTGTAGACCAGGAGCTGAAGCTGTTACATGGCAGCCTGCATGGACACTGTGCCTCAGTTGCTTCTTGCCCTATGGAAAAAGACCAGATCACATTCCGAATTCCCAGGTTCCAAAGACCACACTGCATTGACCTCTTATTTTGTCCTTGGCATATATGGGTTGATAATTCTGGAAACCAGCACAGCTGCTTGTGATTTGAAATCTCTCCATCCAATGGCTGGTCAGTCCCCCACTGGGGCTAAGACCTCTAGCTCAAGTGGGGCTGGGGCAGCTCCCAGAGTACTCCACTGGCTGCTTGCTGTCAGCCTTCTGGGCTGTCCTCATTGGGAAGTTAGCTTCTCTTTGTCATTTTGTGGATTCTGTAGCTTCAAAGTTTGTCTACAGTAATTTTTACATGAATTGGGGGAAGTGGGAGCTGGAGCTGTGAGGAAGTCCTGTTTCTACTCCACCATCTTGGCTATACCCCTCAATTTTTGTGTCTTTTTAACTAAGATATTAATTGTCTTTTCATAAATTTTCTTGCATCACTCTCATTTCTTTCCCAACTTACTTTTTCTACCAATCTTATCTCCTTCTTTAACTTTTCCAGGAATTATTGTTCAGCTTGGGCCTATTTATCATTTTCTTTGAGGTTTTGCTTATAGCTATTTTTAACCTTGTTGTCTTCTGACACCATATAATCAAGTACTTTTTAGTGTTTTCTCTATTCCCCAGCCTATTTATTGAATTTGAACTGATATTAAAGTTTTGCTTTCCTCACCTGAGATTGAGGAAACAATGTTCCTGATTTCATGCTTTTCTAGGCTTTTTCATGCTGCTATTTTCAGAGTTATTTTTAGGGACCTACAAATTTTCAGTGCTTCCATGGTAGTACTTCTAAGATGGGGAGAAGCATGGTTACTCCTTTCCTGGTTTGAGCTCTGGTTTTTGCACTTGAAGGAACCCTGGTCCTCTGCAGCAGCAAGCATTAGCACTCCTCATGTCTCTGGAACTGACCAGGTCCCCTACTTTCCTGCAACCAAAAGCGCTAATACATGCAACCTCCCTGGAACTACAACCAGGGTTTCCGCTCACTTATAACAAACCACAAGTGCTCCTCTCCACCTTAGAACTGCAACCAAGAATTGTATATAGGCAATAGAGTTGCCAATCAATGCCAGCTGAACTCAGTGCTAGCAAAGTGTCCCCTACAATCTCTTTCTTACCAGTTGTCTGATCTCCTTACCAGCTCTGGGATTAGACCTCCCTGAAGCAGCTGCTGTAGCCACCACTACTGTAACATTTGCCTCCAAGGCCCTTCTCTGGTAGAACTGCAACATCTCTTCTGGCTGACTCCCATCTTGCTGTCATAAATCTCTCTTGCTGATCCACTGAACTGCCTCAGACTGGAAAAATATCTCACTCTGATCTTTTGTTGACTCTGACACTCCAAACTTTAATTTGAGGATGCATATTAAAGTTGTTTGGAAGGAAATATTAGAAGAGTTCAGCTGGATTGCTGCCTATACTCTGCCATCTTGGCTCTTCCCCCTTCCAAAGTAGAGATTTTAGAGTAAAATGCAATCAGTGTAAAAAAAATAAGAAACCCTTTTAAATCTTACAGAAGAGGATGGTAAAGGACAGACAACAGCATCGCCTCATAAAACAATAAGAAGTAGTAGAAGTGCAGAGCAGTTTCATCAAAAAATTGATAAGAAACTTAATTAAGCCAAATCATCACATGGGCATTGTAGGACACAACTCAAAGGTACACTATAAATATATTTTAAAAATTGAAAAGATCTGTAAAGACTTATATAGAAAACTTCTCTTGATCAAATGGAGCTACCATATTTAGACTCTAATATCATAGTCTTGTGATATATGAAAGAATGGAAAAGGTACTAAGGAGAACAAAGATATGGAGAGCAGCTATAATAAGCCCAGTATATAAATATTAGGCCCATGCTAGTAGTGCTAGGGTTTTAAGGGCATTAAGAAATGAATTATCCATATATATTAGAGGGAAGTTAACAAATATTTGGAAAGAAAATGTACCTTGATATTAGCCAAGAAATAGCAATCCATAAAATATAAATGACCACTTACCTGTTCTTCCTCATTTAGGGTTACCACTGCCCCCCAATACAGATCTGCAGGTGTGATCCCCTAGGGAACAAATACCTCAATTTTAAGGGACTCTGGATTTATAAAAATATAATTCAGACACTCTCACCAATGCATTTATGTAGAGTCCCTCAGAGGATACAATTAGTTTGAGGCAAAAGCATTTACTAAAATAAGGTAGTAAAAGTAATATAAGCATATATCCCTCATAAAACTGGGACATACATTCCCATAAGTACACATAGCATCAGGGAGAGGAGTAGATGCCTACAGATTTTGTAAATTGACAGTCACACAAGTAATATGTAAGGAGGGGTGAGTATCTTTTGCCTCAAATGTAGTAGAGACACATTGCTCTAACCAAACTTTTTTTGTTTTGTTTTCTGTACTGGATGTGGCTTCACCATTTACAGGTTGACACCAATACCTCTAGTTTTGTCAAACTCTAGTTTGACATCTTGGCCTAGGATACTGCTCTACAGTTTTTGAAAGATACACAGCCCATACTTTGGACTAAAAGGAAGCTTGACTGTGGGGCTTGTCATTTCCCAAAAAAGGATCTTATTTTCTGGGGCCAGACCTGGAGGGAAATGATAGAGAATGACTCCTTTCACCAACTCATTCAACTCAACTCCACATTTGGACTCTCAAACTTTCAAATTCATTATTCTCTATTCTCTACATAGTTGTTAGAATCAGGAAGCAATGCCCTTGAATTACTTTTTAAAGCTATGGGGAAGATACCATTGCTAATGGGTCAATGAAGAGAAATGCATTCCTTCTTCCTTTCACTGCAAAGAGATGAAAGAGGAAGGATGAAAATCTACCTTAGGAACTGAGTACCTCTTCCATAATTGGTTGTCATCTTGACTGCCAGATCCTACTCTCTGAAGTGACTACAGAGATTTCTAGCTTGTTTGATGATGTTATTGTTTGGCATAACTGAACCTTTCAGATGGTTTCAAGTTCTATGATATAAATTGTTGTCATTCTCTTTCTAAGTCACATAAATCTCTCAAATTCATTAAGAAATTTGATACTTAGTAAAGGAGTAAATAAGAATATACATGGCATACAAATGTGATGGAATATTGGTGTGCTGTAAGAAATGGTACATATAATGAATTCAGAGAAGCATGGAAAGATCTATATGAACTGATGCAGAGTGAAGTAAGCAGATTTAAGAAAATATTGTATAAGCAGCTATAACAATATAAATAGAAAGAACAACTATATACCAAAAATCAACAATAAATGTCACAAAATTATAAAGATCAAGTTTTCTGTACATTGTCTGAAAGGAGCACACTCTGTAAAAGATGTAAATGGGCCACTTTGAAGTTTAAAGGAGAAAAACTTGAGATCACCTTGTCTTTCTCTCTTACATTTTGTAATTTTATTACCTGTTTGGAGAAAAAAAATTGACCAGAGGTCCCTTAATCAGCATACTTTCCCAGTTACTTGTTTTGTAAAATAAGTATATGAGTAGTTTATGTTTGAAAGGAAAAACTAATACAAATAAGTCAGAAGGAGAAACTGAAAGGAAGACTAAGTGTTAGCAGAGATAGAACAGATCAGTTTGGGAAAGCAGGTCCTGCAAACATCTTTTGACAAAAGATTCAGATTGAAACTGAAGGAAGTTCCGAAAAATGTTTGACTTTTTGCCATACAAGTTCCTCTCCCTAGGCCTTTCTTGAAACATAGACTGTATAAAACATTCCTGACATCCACACCTCTCACTAAATGTCATGATTTTTTCTAACTGAGAACTCTAAGATAATTGTGATTCAATATTCTACTAATAAATTCCTAATTGACATGAACTCTATAAAACAACAAAGGAAGGGACAATGTGGGCCTGATAGCTATTTTTTAAACCTGTGATAAAAGTGAGCCAGATGTTGATAAACATTATATAATATTTTTAAAGTCTTTTGTAATCCTTAATGATCTCTATATAAATATTAGTGATGATGACGATGATGATGATGTTTATATATTGATGACGTGGATGATGACGATGATGATGGGTCTGGTTAATCTCTGGCCTCTGATGTTAGAAAGGAGATGGGGAAGGGTAGAAATATGTGAGACTTATGCCATATAGGCAAGTTCCAGGTAAGATTAGTTTTCTGCACCTTCCAACTAGAAGGAGGAATTAGAAAAGATCAAGGACTTCCTTAGTGTGACTTACCCTTGTTACAGATGCTTACAGTCGAATTTTCATCATAAGAAGCCCAATAATGGTTTCAGTTGGGCTTCCTTTTGGGGAGATCAATAGCTTCTTAAAAAAACCTTTTCAGGATTTTCTATTATCTAGCTACCATGTGCCACACATGAAATAAACAATTAAGCAAACAATTTTTATTTATTTATTTTTTATGTAGGATGTCAATCATGATTCCCCTTCCCCATAATATGGTCTTATGACTTGATCTGTCTTCTGCCGAATTATATTATGCTAAGTCTAAAATGCAGACAGCCAAATTTCCAGGCCCCCAGGCATGGTTTCCAGTTCTTTCGTGGCTAATCCCTCCATGAAGTCAGAGAGAACAACAACCAAAAGTTCAATGTGAGTGAGTCCCATGCTGGAATCTGCCTGGCTGAGGGGGGAAAGAGTTATCAAGGTTGAGAGGTTCCTATATCATAAGTCTTAGAATGTTATGTTTTAAGTCAAGAATATACTTGGAATTAGTGGTGATGAACTGATGACTATATGAGGAATAGCATTAGAAACCCAAATTTCACAATTATTTTTTTTACTTTTCGATACTCAAACTTCTTGAAGCTCATATGTTTTCATGCGGGGTCATCTCCAGTTATCCTGATCTATATCTGGTCACTGGATCCATATGGCTCTAGAGGAGAAATTGAGGCTGGTGACGTTCCACACTCCTCCCTCACTCAAATCATAGTCAACTGCAAGTCATGTCATCATTTCCCTGATGCCACAGTCCTCTTCAAAAACGAAGGTCATAGGCAACAACATTTTTATGCTCCACTGTCTGAAGCAGGCCTAATATGTGGTTCCCTCTACCTCCCTTTGCCATGTTATAAATTACCTATAACTGGGCAAGTCCTAATGTACATGTTATTCTATGTGGAAATACTAATCTCTCAGGGCAAGGAAGGGTACCAATGAAGTACATGAAGTTATTTTCATCTCTAAAAAACTAGAGCTAAAGGCAACTGCCAGTTAATACTCACATATCTGTAATTCCTATAGTTTATAAAACATTTTTCTCATAACAATCTTGTGAAACAGAAAGTAGAGTATTATGATTCCCATTTAAATATGAGAAAAGTGAGATTCAGAGAGTCCCAAGGTCATATATAGGCATACACACAATAAGTTTTGTGTCAAAATTTACAGTAAAACCTTTTTTTCTTATTTCAAATATAATGTGCTTTTTATTCTACCATGATAAACTTTAGACTATGGGTTTATTTTTGCATAACTCACATCACTACAAATGTAATATAGCAAGAATGTTGTGAAAAGTCATCTCCAACTCTGATTCTGACATTTCCTATTTCCATACTATAAAGCAAAATCCTTAGCCTCTGATGTTCATTTTTTACAGGCATATAAGATATATAAGATGAGGTAATAATATACGTTATTGTTACCCAATATTTTGGACAGCAGGATTAGAAGAAATAATATATTTGAAAATGTTCTGGAAACTGCAAGAGATCATTATAGTGCTTTTTGTTTTGATTGGTACCTGCGATTTACTAATGTGATGGATTCCTAGTAAGAAAAATCCCTCTACTAATGCCAATCAGAATCTTAAGAGAGTTGCCTGGGACACTCACCCAAACAGTAAGAAAGGTGAACTTGAACCCAGGACTTCCTGACTTTGAGGCTTTCTCCATACCCATTATTCCCTACTGCTTTTAATAGATACATTTATTTGGACCAGAAGAAAACATATAATAACACAATACCAATTTCAGAGGTCCATTATTTCAGTGGTTAAGGTATTTGCCCAAAAAGGCAAATTATAGCCTTCAAAACTGATATAATTTTAATTATTTCCATAAAGCCTCCTTTAAGGATCCATATGATATCCTGAAAGAATATTGTCAGTTTGTTTAATACTTCTAAGTACCCATGTAGAACTCAAGCTGTTGATTTGCTGTCTTGCACTCTTACTACATGAGTACTCTTACTCTTACTTCATTCATGTTCATGAGCATGTCTTTTATACTACTTCTAAAAGTAAACATAGTAATATCCTATGATGCATTTGAATCTACGCTTTAAGTTGCTTGTAATCTTGATTTGTCATTCACATTGGTGTCATATAATCCAAATCTATGTATCCATAAGCCACAAAATGGACAGGAATATGGTAATAATGATGAAATATAAAGTAGACCATTATTATTGACATGAGAATCAAGTATAAACCAATCAAATATTATTATCTATATATTCTCTACCAATTATACATTGTAAATTCTAGAATTCATTCTACAGTTCAGTAGAATGATCCATAGTACAAATACGTAACATGATTGATAGAGCACTGGACTTAGGGTCAGGAAGACCTGAGTTTGAATCCTGCCTCAGATACTTACTAGGTGTGTGACCCAAGGCATGTCACTTAATTTCTCTCTGTTTCAGTTTCCTTATCTGTAAAATGAAGAAACTGGACTGTATTCTCTCTGTTTCCTTCCAGAATTAACTCTATAATCCTGTGTCATTTCTTCTGCTGATTTTGATCATTTTGTGTCCAGAATATTATCCTGGGAATTTGAGGAAGTTGAGAATCAGAAACTGCTAGGTTTATATTTCCTAGGAAATCTACTGGGTGCAAGTTGTTTTGTTTGATGTTGTGACATATTTGAAAAGAAGTAGTTAATACAGGACCATGAGGAATTCATGATTCAGTGAAGGCAGGACATTTATACTTGGGAAGGTTTTTGTAATTCACTTAACTCTAACATTAAATACAATGTGAAATTTCAATTTCTACAGAAAGGTACAGAGAAGAAGAATACACGTAATCTCTTGAGAAAAGCAATATGAATTTTTTTATTCTTTAATTCTGCAAATAAATATTAATATTTTCAATTCTTGAAATAAATAGCTCAGATGAGGTGTCAGACTCTTCTTACAGGTGTCTGAAAATACTACGTTTTGGCTTCCTTCCAAGAGTGTATGCCTGTTCCAGAATTGCAGGTGCAATTTACACCATGTGCATGAAACTGCTGATATATGTCAAATTTGTGCTTTCCTCCTATTATCTCAAATCACTTGGAATCATCTTCACAATTACCACACTCCAATTCCCTACCAGTTCATGCTTTCCCAAATCAGAGGATGCCAGCTCTGAAAGAGACAAATATGTTTGCAAATTAGTAATTCAAACTCAGAAGTTTCCTGGAAAAGCATTGTATGCCTAGAAAGATATGAGCCCACTAGAAATAAGACTGAGAGTGGAGGATAAATCTAAGAAATGTACAATTACAAGCAATAATGTTTTAAATGAAATTAAGCGTTAATGAGTCTCGCCCTAATTGAGTTTTACTCCCACTACTAAACTCTTTAGTAAAATATATTATCATATCATTCCCTTTATGATGCATTAAAATACATACTATATTACAGCATTAGTTATTATGATACTTAAGAAAATATGGTTCGCCTCATTTCACAATACTCTTTTTTTTTTCCTGTCAAATGCACTATAGTTGTTTGTCAGAACATCTCAACCTGGGAAATAGTGGTAAATTTAGCTATTATTTCTACAGAAATGGACTTTTCTAATTCAAGATTTATTTCATTTTAATTTGAAGTCTGTAGTAAATTTCCTGGATAAGCAGCAATTTCAACTTGATGAGTTTCATTCTCTAAAATGGCCAAGTCATTGATCTAAAAGAGTTAAGTTCCCTTTTTCAGACCCTAAAAGATATATTAGTGAGTAGTTTATGCCCTAGGGAAAGTCTAACTCATTTATTAGTTTATTGGAAAAAAAAAAAAACATTTCCTCTCCCCCCAAACCTCACCACAAATTTAATACAAATATACCAAATCCAATTTATTCTATTGTTTTACCCAGGCTAATATTTACAAATGCATTAAATCAAATTTGAAGCATGTTTGGAATATTGGATGGAGGACTGATCTTGGTATCTAGAAGATCTTGGCTCAAGTCCAGACTCTAACACATAGTATATCTGTAAATCTGAACAATTTACGTAATCAGAACATGCCCGAGGTGATTCTGGATAACTCAAAGATCTAGACTGTGTGTCAATTTGCACTGGCACAGGGGTTTTCTCACAAAGATTTTCTATATATTTATGAATAATAGGCCCATTCTATCATATGTAATCTAGAAAGAAGGAGATTGCTATAGCTACAGATTGTTACAATCATAACTACAGATATAGCTATAGCTACAGGGATAAGTATGAAAATAATTTTCAAAATTGTTTCTTCTTTAGTCTTTATGCTATTTGAAGGCATAAACTATTTTTAATTGAGCAAATTTAACAAAATAATACTGTTAACCTAGCATATTTTGCATTTGCAATGGGGCATTTGCAAGACGCAAATATGGATGGCTCTTTTCCAACCTCATTTGCCCTTAACAGCTGGGGCAAGGAAGCCAGTATTTATTGAGAGAAGCCTTTGGACATTGGAATCTTATGATACTTGTACATGGATACATAGTCTGTATCAGGAGGCACAGAGTAGGAGGAAGAGGTGCAAGTAAAATGATAAAGGTCAAGTCAGTGTGGAGCTCACAGAGCTAAAGCGTTCTTGTGCTAAAGTGGTCCAATTTCATTGAACATACCCAGGGGAGCCTGAGATGCCAGTGCTGCAGCCTATACTTGGAGTGTTTAGTTGAGTTTTGGTAGAAGGTTATCTTGCAATAGATTGATTTCATGTGAAGGGGAATAATGATTGATCCTAATGCAGGGGCTCCTGTTGATTTCCATATTGCTACTGAAATGCAGTTTTTCCAAGTTGTCTCGAAAACATAATTTGCCCCTCACCACCTTAGGAGGTTTGGGGATAATAACCATATACATATAATATAGTGGTTATGTAGAAGCAGTTTCCGATATGAGTTACTTTGCTGGTCCGTTTTTATTGAGCATTTTGCTATTTAGCTGTTGACTTACACATAATGTGTGAATTTAGAGTATTGTATTAGTGAAACTTGTGCCATGATTTTCAGAATAGATTACACAAAACATCTCATGATGCTAGGAACCTCAAAGAAAGAGAATAAGGGTGACTATGCATTACATAAAGATTCACATTCCCCCCCAGAATTTATTTATTAATTTTTAGTTTTTATCATTCATTTCCACAAGATTTTGAGTTACAAATTTTCTCCCCATCTTTCCCCTACCCCAACTCCAAGATGGCAAGCATACTGAATACCCCTTCCTCCAGCCTGCCTTCTTTTGTATTCCCCCTATTTCCCTCCCTTACCTTCTTCCCCCTTACTTTCTTGTGGGACAAAAAGGACTTCTATGCTTCATTGACTGTATATCTGCAATGGCAAGCAAAGATTTACTTAACACCTTGTTTCAGCTATGTATTTAGTGCCTTGTTTCAGTTCAAGTTTCTTTTAAGCCTTTCCCATGATTATAACAAGTTTTTGTTAAGAAACAGAACCCCAGAACTTATGAACCCCAGGACTTGTGAACCCATGTTGTTGATGCAACAGCAAGGGGAGGAGCTAATGACCATATATAAGGAGAAGCCCATGCTGGGAGAGAGCAGAATTGAGAAAGGGAACTTTGTGGCGGCCAGACACTCTGTCTGTTCTGTTTGTGCTGATTTTTGTTTGTGATACTTTGTACAGAAGCCCTGGGACCTTAATGGAAGCCCTGAAAGAGGATTTTCTTGTTGTCTGTTTAAAGAAGTCCTGGAGGAGGGATTCAGAGGTCCTGGGACTGTTCTGATGATTTCCATTGAGTTATCAGACCTTGTTTGTGGGTCTGTGTTGATTTCACAGGAAGATAGTAAATTGATGATGGTGCTGGCAATGTTCATGAATGTTGTTTTGGCTCTGTTAAGCTTTGTCTTCCCAGAGACAGATACTGTGAAGGACTTGAGATGGACTGGACACCCTGAGCTTCAATATAGATGAGTGTAATGGAAATGCAAATTTAAAGATCTTCCCTGCCCCTAGCTTAAGTGCACCTGGAGCCTGTGGTGGGAGGCTTGTTTTTCAGTAAAGCCCATACCTTGATACTTTGTGATTGGGCAGTGGGTCCAGAAGGTTGTTACATTCTCTGAGCCAGGAGAAGGCTATATAAACCCTGAGGCGAGGCTTTGCTTTGGGGCTCACTTTGAGAAGTGTTGTGTGATTTGACCAGATGAGACTCTGGGAAGCCGTTGTTGAGAGCCCCCCGGCTTTGAAAGCCCAGATGTTGATGCTTCCCTCTCTGGTAACTGTGATTTGGTATTGATATAATGGTTGGACAGTTTGGAAGCCTGTCTGTTTGATCTGTAAGTTCTGTAACTCTGAAGTTTGGGGTGCTGACCTTTTTCCCCTGAACTAGGTAATGTATGTTTGTTTGATTAAAGTAAGCTTGTTAACCCATTTTGAGTTCCTTTCCTTTACAAAAGCAGATCTAAGAACCTGTGTTGGCAGCTACCCTGGGGATATTGGGGTGCTTGCCGCTACAAATGGCGACGAGGGATGGGATCTGCTGAGTAAAAGGAAAGTATGGGGGCTGGGATAATTGTTTGTTTCCCAGTTGTGGTAGCTGTGATTCTGTGGAGCCATGGAGCAGGAAAGAAGAACGGCCTGCATGCTGACTTCACTGAGCTGAGAGCAGGAATGGTGAGCTGCCTGCATGGAGACCTGTGGAGAACCCTGGAGCTGCTGCCTTCTGCTGGAGGAGAAGGAACCCAGGAGTTTGGAGTTCAGCCACAGGACAAGATAAGGACTGTGTGGCAAAGCAGGGGCACTGAATGTGTTTCCTTGCTGCATCCCACAGTTTGGGACCCAGGGGGAGGAAGGACTTGTGACTATGGTGGGTGGGGTGAAGTGCCATGGACCCCAAGGACCCCACATTGGTTTTGTTGCCCAGCTCCCTCTCTGGACTTGGAAGCAGGGCTGGAGCAGTGTGAGGGGAAGGACACCCCCTCCTCCCAAGAGAACTTTATGTGATAATGCTTTGTATTTTGTGAATTGATGTGAAAATGCAATGTACTTTGTTTAAGACCCAGTGGCCACTTTGGTAACTTTAAATGTACCTTGAAAATATGACTTAAGGGATGGTTAGTGATAATTGAAATGTAAATTGTCTATGCTATGGGCATACTTAGTAAGACTTTTACTGAATAAGTTACTGATTGTACTTTGAGATATTGTTACAGATAAGAGACTAATTGACCTAATCAAGACTTTGCCCCCATGAGTGGAAGACTTGTACTTTGAAAACTGATGTAACTGATTGAGTTAACTTAAGAGTGACTATTTTTTGATTTTATTGATAAGTGGACTGAGTTAACATTTGCCCCATGAGTGGAAGACTTGGACTATTGTATTTTGAGATTATATTGTGATTTTCTTATGTACCTGGAAAATGTGACCTAAGAGATGTTTAGTGCTAATTCAAATGTAAATTGTATATGCTATGGGCATGAAAGATCTTGGGGCGGAATGTAATGGAAATGCAAATTTAAAGATCTTCCCTGCCCCTAGCTTAAGTGCACCTGGAGCCTGTGGTGGGAGGCTTGTTTTTCAGGAAAGCCCACACCTTTGATACTTTGTGATTGGGCAGTGGGTCCAGAAGGTTGTTACATTCTCTGAGCCAGGAGAAGGCTATATAAACCCTGAGGAGAGGCTTTGCTTTGGGGGCTCACTTTGAGAAGTGTTGTGTGATTTGACCAGATGAGACTCTGGGAAGCCGTTGTTGAGAGCCCCCCGGCTTTGAAAACCCAGATGTTGATGCTTCCCTCTCTGGTAACTGTGATTTGGTATTGATATAATGGTTGGACAGTTTGGAAGCATGTCTGTTTGATCTGTAAGTTCTGTAACTCTGAAGTTCGGGGTGCTGACCTTTTCCCCCTGAACTAAGTAATATATGTTTGTTTGATTAAAGTAAGCTTGTTAACCCATTTTGAGTTGCTTTCCTTTTGAAAAGCAGATCTAAGAACCTGTGTTGGCAGTCACCCTGGGGATATTGGGGTGCTTGCTGCTACAATGAGGAACTAGATGAAGAGTTGGATGAGTGTAGCACCAATGAATATTTACAGAGCCCATGATAATAATAAAGATCGTGACTCTAAGTATCACATGGTGTTCAATTACAAAATATACCAGATTCTCCAAGTGGAGAACAGAACTGAAAGATTTATTTAGACACCAGAAAACTGAGTACCAAAACAAGTAAGCCAATTCTATCATGGTACCAAAGATATTCAGAAGCCACAATAATGCTGAGAGCCACAGCATCCTACAGCCTTCCCACAAACCAATACAAAATCAATATCTACTCACATGCTTATCTGTCTCCTTGCCTGAGTGTTCTCTCCCCACTTGTCTGGCTCACTCTGACTACCAGCTTCCTGTGGGCTCTGCTTCCCTTCTGCAAAACTCCTCCTACCACAGGCTCCATGTGACTACATTCAGCCTATTAGGGGGCAGAATTTATCTTCAGAGCAGGGAAGCTTTCTGTGAGCTCTGCTTCCCTTCAGCAAATTCCCTCCACTACAGGCTCCATGTGGTTACATTCAGCCTATTGGGGGCAGAGTTTACTTTCAAAGCAGGGCAAGTGTTCAAATTCCCCCCTAAATCTATTAAGGGACAGAGAAGATCTTCAAGTTCCCATTCACGTCATAATGAGGAACTGAGAGCTGCCTGCCTTTGAATCCAGGTGACAGTTGGGTAGGTTTAGGCAGGAGCTGGGACTGTGAAGAGGAGCCATGGAATCTGAGAGTCAGCCTCTGGGTAAGATGAAAAGAGGTCTCTTTGGGTACTTAGTGCTGACTGAGAAGATCATGGTTAACTGTGGCCTAGGGTTGGGAGAACTTTGTACTTTGTACCTTGTACCTCTTAAGGATGATTGAGTTAAGGATAATTGGAAACTAATATCCAATTAAGAAGAAAGAAGACTTTGTGACTGAAAGACTAAGAAAATGTGATCTAGGGGTGGAGAACTTTGACCTCTGTGCTTTGTGTCCCTTAAGGAGACTTGTTCCTTAAGGATGATTGGGTTAAGGACTTACTGAATGATATCTCTTGTTTAAAACTACATGGCCACTTTGGTGAAAACTATGTGGCCTCTTTAGTGATAAGTTGTTGTGTTATAACATTGTGAATGCTGTACTTTGGTTTCTGTGTATGCTTTGCTTTAATTTACTGCTGAATGAATAGAGAGTTCACTGTACTATGTAATCAGAACCTTAAAGCTGTTCCTAGTAGCAATACTCTGGAAAGCTGCTCAGGCTTACAATATCTTATTTTTATTTTGTGGTTGCATGTAAAAACATTTTTTTTGCTTTTTGGAGGAGGAGGAAGGGCAGCTGGGGTTAAGTGACTTGCCTAAGGTTACATGGCTTTTCAAGTGTCTGAGGCTGTATTCAAACTCAGGTCCTCCTGACTCCAGAGCCAGTGCTCTATTCACTGTGCCACCTAGCCACCCCAAAACGATTTTTTAACATTTGTTTTTAAAACTTCAAGTCCTAGATTCCCTCCCTTCTTCCCTCCTCACCCACTTCCACTTGCAAGACAAGCAATTCAATATACATTATACATGTGCAGTTATGCAAAACATTTACAAAGGAGTCATATTATGAAAGACTAACTATATTTCCCTCCACCCCATCCCACCCCACCATTTATTCAATGTTCTTCTTTGATCCTGTCCCTTTTCATATGTGTTTGCTCCTGATTGCCCTCTCCCTCAATCTACCTACCATACCCCCTCTAATCCCCTCCCCTCTACTTTCTTATAAGGTAAGATACCCAATTACGTGTGCATGTTTTTCCCTCCTTAAGCCAAGTCCAATGAGAAAAAGTTTGACTCATTCCCTTTCATCTCCCATCTCTTCCCTTCCATTGTGACAGCTTTCTTTTTCCTTTTTTATATGAGATAATTTACACTATTCTATCTCTCCCTTTATCCTTCTCCCAATATATTCCTCTCACCTCTTAATTTTATTTTTTAGATATCATCCCTTCATATTCAACACACCCTGTGTCCTCTGTCTATGCACACACACACACACACACACACACATACACACACACACACACACATATTCCCTTCAACTATCCTAATACTGGGTAAAGTCTCATGATTTACAAATATTGTCCTTCCATGTAGGAATATAAGCAGCCTAACTTTAATAAGTTCCTTATGATTTCTCTTTCCTGTTTACTTTTTCTTACTTTCCTTTCTTCTTGTATTTGAAAGTGAAATTTTCTGATCAGCTCTGGTCTTTTCATCAAGAATGCATGAAAATGGGGTGGCTAGGTGGCACAGTGAATAGAGCATTGGCCCTGGAGTCAGGGGGACCTGAGTTCAAATCTGGCTTCAAAAACAACACAAAAAACTAGCCGTGTGACCTTGGGCATATCACTTAACCTCAATTGACCTAAAAAAAAAAAAAAGAATGTATGAAAGTGCTCTATTTCATATATCCATTATGAATGAAAATCCATATTTTCCCCTGAAGTATTATACTCAGTTTTGCTGGGTAGGTGATTCTTGGTTTCAATCCTAGCTCCTTTGACCTACAGAATATCATATTCCAAGCCCCTTAATCCCTTAATGTAGGAGCTGCTAGATCTTGTGTTATCCTGATTGTGTTTCCATAATACTCATATTGTTTCTTCCCTATTGCTTAGAATAGTTTTTCCCTGACTGAGGAACTCTGGAATTTGGCTATAATATAGCTAGAACTTTTCTTTTTGGGATCTTTGTCAAGAGGTGATTAATGCATTCTTTTGATTTCTATTTTACCCTGTGGTTCTAGAATATCAGGACAGTTTTCCTTGATAATTTCTTAAAAGATGATGTCTAGGCTCTTTTTCTGATCATTGCTTTCAAGTAGTCAAATAAATTTTAAATTAACTCTCCTGGATCTATTTTCTAGGTCAGTGGTTTTCCAATGAGATATTTCATTTTTCCTATTTTTTTCATTGTTTTCGATCTATTTTATAATATCTTGATTTCTCATTAAGTCAATAGCTTCCATTTGCTCTAATATAATTTTGATGGAATTATTTCCTTTAGTGAGCTTTTGGACTTTCTTTTCCATCAGGCCAATTTGCTTTTTAAGACATTGTTTTCCTCATTGACTTTTTGGATGTCTTTTGCCATTTGAGTTAGTCTATTTTAAGGTGTTATTTTCTTCAGTGTTTTGGGGGTCACCTTCAGACATTTTTCATGATTTTCTTGCATCACTCTCCTTCCTCTTCCCAATGTTTCTCTGCTTCTCTTAATTGATTTTCAAAATCCTTCTTAAGCTTCTCCATGGCCTGTGTGACCAGTTCATATTTTTCTTGGAGTTTTTTGATGCAAGTGTTTTGAGTTTCTTTGTCACCAAAGAATGATTCTATAGTCTGAGGTCTCTTCCTTTGTTTGCTTATTTTACCAGTCAATTACCTGACCTTTGAGCTTTTTGCGATGGTAGAATTCTGCTTCCATAGTGGAGAGTGCTGTGTCCCAAATTTCTTTGGTTTTGCACACCTGTTTTCAGAGCTTCTTCTAGGCACCTGCCTCAGAACTGTGAGGAGGATTCCCTCTCCATAGCTCTACCACACCAGCACTCCTCCTCACCCCAGGAATGCCACCCAAGACTGTGACCCAGATCCAAGCAGTGCAAAGCAAGAGAATCCTGCCTCAGCACCAGCAAAGAGATTCCTGATATTTCCCTCTGATTAGTTGCTTGGTTCCCCCACCATCCGTGGACCTGGAGCTCCTAAAGCAACTGCCACCACAGCACACTACCATCTCTGCTGCCCCAGGGGCAGGGCCAGATCCAGCTCTTCTCTCAACCAGCTTCAACAGAGTTTCCCCACCAATCTTTTGCTTTCTCTTTGGCATTTATTGGTTGAGAAGTCTGGAAACTGCCACAGCTGCCAGTGATTCACTCTCCTGGAGTCAGCTCTGGTCTGGTATATGCTGCAGGTCTGTGCCAGCATGGTCCATGCAGGTCTGAGCTCTGCTCCCACCCTAGTGAGGTAGACTCTTGCTGTTGCCCTGCCAGACTGTCTTCAGTGGGAGATTCATATCACTCCGTTATTTTGTGGGTTCTTTAGCTCTAAAATTTCTTGAGAGTCATTTTTTACAGGTTTTAGTGGTAATTGGATGAAAAGCTCAAGTAAGTTCCTACTTTTATTCTGACATCTTATCTCTACCCCCTCAAGATTCACATTTTCTACTTAAAAAATTCCACCTTCTTTTCTCCCAAATTTAACTGTTGTGTACCAGTTCTCTAGGTTTGTAATCTTATAATAATCTTAGATTTCTCCTTCTCCTTCACTCTATGTATCCAATCATCCAATGCAAATCTTGTTATTTCTAAATTAATAATATTTCTTGCATTTTCCCCCTTCTCACTGTTTGCATAGCCACTACATTAGTTTAGGACTTATTTCTTACCTAGATTATAACAATTATCTTCTACCTCAAATCTGTTCAAACCAATCTATGTTCCAAGTAGCCACCAAAGTGAGTTTCCTTAAGTGCAGATCTGACTTTGTCACTAAACTTCAGTGACTTGCAATAGGATCTAGGACAAAGTAGATACTGTTTGTTTTTTAAAAGTCTTTTACAACTGAGCTCCAAACTATCTTTCTAGTCTTATTCTATACAACTCCAATTTTCACACTCTTTATAGCAAAATAGGACTTTCCTCTGTTTCTTATGTAATACCCCGTATTCCATCTGTGTATCTTTGCAATGACAGTCCTCACGCCAGTAATAAATAGTTTCCTCAACAGAATGTGTGATCCTTGAGGGCAAGGATCTTTTTTTTTTTTTGTATTTTAAGGATGTACCTAGCACTAGAAGAACCAGAATTTAAGAATATCTTGCAGTATTGCAGTGTAATTTAAGAATACCTCCAAGCTGTATCAACTGCCACAGTTCATTTTTTTTTCATCTGTAAAGAAAGCAGAGAAGTAGACACAAGAAGGTGGTATTGGAAAAAAAAAATCAGTACAATGAGCCCCAGCCTCTACTTACATTCTTACAAATTGGTAAACTGCACCTGACTGAATCCTGATGTGAAGATCAACAAAGAGTCCTAGTGAGCCATTTTCCAAGCCCAGATTGCAATGGGAAAGAGAGAGGCAGACATTGGGGATGGGTTAGACCAGGAATACCTGGCATTTACCAGAGTCCATTAGAGACTGGGAACCATGACAAAAGGAAGCCCTAGACTCACAAATGATATGCAGTATGCAAGCAGGAGGAGGTGACTTACCTGGGAAATCTTACCCCAATATTGAATTCCTGTTTATAGATCCAAGGTAGACTGAGAAGGGGAGCTGCATCCTGGGTCAGTGGTTCTGGGAGGGGAAACTCCACACAATGTGCTTAGAAAGGAGTAAGTTTAGAAGCAAGAGGTAGTTTGTTTGTTTGTTTGTTTGTAGCAGAGAGTGGTTAAAGTTCTGGCATCTAATTTATCCTAGAGTATAATATCCAGGGCAGAAATCCCAGACCAAAGGAGACTCTGAAATTCTGTCACTGAACCAACAGAGCTAACTTGACTGACTGATAGTAAATGTATCCAGCAACAGTCTGCTAAAGTTCAGACCCAAATTCAGGTCAAGAACTTAGAGAACTCAGACCAGGAGGGTAACAATAAGGTTTTGTGTTGGATCAGACAACTTGGGGAATATTTAAAATTTGCAGGGCCACAGCCTGTCATTGAGATATTAAAAATAACAAGGGATCAATAGTCCAAGAAAACAGAAGAAAGATGAGCCTTGACCTTGTCTTCAGAAATGTGCAGAGCTCAGCCCAAATATAAAATTTGAAGTAATGAAGTAGGTTGAAAGAATAGCAAATAAACAAACAAATCCTGACTCAAAGAACTATTATGATGCTAGAGAATTCAAACAATAATTCTAGAAAGAGATTTTGAAACCAAAATATCTACAAGCAAAAACTCTGAGAAAAGCCTGGCTAGAACAAACTCAATTAGAATTCAGTAGAATTCCTAGAAGAAGCAAAGCAAGACTTTTTTTTAAACTTATTTTTTTTTCTTTTTTATTAAATGAAATGATAGTTTTTGAAGAAAGTACCCAAAAGAGAGTTAACAGTTATGCACAAGAGGTACAAAAACTTTCCCAAGAAAGAAACTCTCTGAAAATTGGAATTTTTCAAATAGAAGCCACTTTCCAAAAGAATAATAAAACAAACTCAAAAGACAAAAAGGGAAAAATATGTTAGATATAGCATAATTAAAACAACTGATATAAAAACAGATTAAGGAAAAAAGAATAATTATACTATCTGCCCATATATCTTAGAATGAGAGGTAAAGTAGAAAAAGAAAGAATCTACCCATCATGTCCTAAAAGAAATTTAAAATGAAGACCCCAGGAACATCCTGGCCCAAACCCAGAGCTTCTAAGTAAAACAACAGCAGCAACAATACTGCAAGTAGCCAGAAAGAAAAAGAAAGAAGATTTCAGGTACCTAGGGGCCACAGTCAGAATTACAAGTGACTTAGAAACTGCCACAAAAAAGAAATGAAGAACTTTTAAAAATGGTATTCTTAAAGGCAAAGGATATGGGCTAAAAGCCAAGAATAAGTTATTCTTCAAAACTGAGTATAATGCTTCAGGAGAAAAAAAAATCAGCTTTAATGAAATTGAGGATTTCCAACCATTCCTGATGAAAAGACAAGAGCTATGTAGAAACTTTGAAGGTCAAAGAGAGGAGTTAAGAGAAGCATAAAAAGGCAAACATGAATAAATAATAAGGGATTGAATAAAGGATAATGGAATGAATAATGAAAATGAATAATTTATATTTAAATGAGGGAAGATGAGGTTCCCTCTGAACCTTATTATCAGAGGTCATAGAGGAAATCATCTTTGACAAGGCTATAGAGTAATTCTGTTATGACTTGATGATCTTAAAAAAGAATGGAAAGAGAGAGGAAAAGGAATACTATGAGGAGAAGGGAGAGGAAGTTTACAGGGTGCATAAGTAGACATCTATATACACAAGGAGGAGAAAATAGGGGAGAACAGTTGACACTTGTACCTTGTTATCTTCCAAACTGGTCAAAGGGGGGAAGGATATACACACAGAAGCACATATGTGTATACAGAAATTTCATTCAACAGGAAAATAAGAGGGAAAGGGAAGAAAGGGGAAAAGGAAAATTAAAAGGAAGATGAATGAAGAGCGGGATTAATCCTATATAAAACAAAAGATATCCAAAAATATTTATAGCTTTTTGAGGGGGCAAAGAATGGGAATCTGACAGGGAGTCCATTAATTGGGAAATGACTAAATAAGTTATGGTATATAAATGTGATGGAATACTATTGTGTCATAAGAAATGATGAAGGAGGTGGTTTCAGAGAAACTTGGGAAGATCTGTATGAATTGAAGAGTCAAATGAATAAAACCATGAGAATGATGTATATAGTGGAAACAATGTAATTAAGGTATCTGATCAACCACATAACTGCCCAGAATTCCAGTGGATTAATGACGAAACATGCTACTCACCACCTGGTAGAAAGGTAAACAAATCAGAATGCAGAAAGAGACATATATTTTTGAACATGGTCAATGTGGTAATTTGTTTTGCTTGATCATACATGCTTGTAACAAGGTCTTTATTATTTTTTTTTTTTGGATGTCAAATTGTGGGGGAAGGGGAGGAGGTTAAGAGGGAGAATTTTTCTAATTGAAAAATATTATAATTAAAAAATAAAATTGAGGGATTGCAAAAGGATAAAAAATGAGCAGGAGTGGGGCAGAGCCAGGATAGCAGAGTAGAAACAGCTCATCCAAGCCACTCTGCCCCCATATTTCCTCCAAATTATGTAAAACGCAACTATGAACAACTTCTGGAGCCCCAGCACACACAGAATGACACAGAGAAGCTAACCTCCCACTGAGGACAACCCAGCAGCCCTGCAGGAAGGACCAGTGCAGCAGTCTGGGAGCCGGCAGGGCATAGAGCACAGGGAGCCGAGCCGAGCCGAGCTGAGGCCAAGTACATGTGAGCCAAGGTTTTAGCCCCAGGGTGGCAGGGCCAGCAGACGGCTGGAGAGACCCCAGAACACCAGCAGCTGTGGCAATTCCAGAATTATCAAGATAGACATGCCTAGGACAAAGTGAGAGGTTAGTGGCCTAAGGACTTTGGGACCAGTTTTTGGGGAATGTGCCGGCTTCCTCCCCTGGGGGCTAGAAGCCTCTGAGGAGACACGCCATTTTGTAGTTTTCAGAGGCAGCTCCAGCACCTGGCCTGCAAACTGTAGGGAGATTCAGCGATCAGTCTTGGGGGGTAATCGCTCTTGCTTTAACCTCCCTGGATCTGGACTGTGATCTGGGGTGGAGGTCGTGGGTGGGTTTACAGCTTGCCAGAAATGGAAGTTGCCCCCCCCCCCCCCCGCCCCACACACACACACACACGATCGGGATGAAAATTCCCCTGTCTGGAGGCAGAGCCATAGTGTGGCAACAAGCCCAAAAATCAAGTAATTAAGTGGCAACATGCCAAGGCAAAGAAAACAAATTAAACAGAAAAATGAAACCCCAGACTCCTCTTTGGGGGGCATAGAGCAGGAAAAGGACTGTGAGGTCAGAAGTCCTGCTCCAAAAGCCCCAGGGGAAAACATGAGCAGGTTGCAGACAATAGAGGACCTTAAGAAGGACTTTAAAAATCAAATAAGAGGGTAGAAACAGCTCATCCAAGCCACTCTACACCCAGATCCCCCCCAAACTATGTAAAAAGGGACTCTGAACAACTTCTGGAGCCCCAGCACCCACAGAATAACACAGAGAAGCTAACCTCCCACTGAGGACAGCCCAGCAGCCCTGCAGGAAGGACCAGCACAGTGGACTGGGAGCCTGCAGCGCGCAGCGTGCAGAACACAGCGAGCCGTGCCCAGGTCCACGTGAGCTGAGGTTTTAGCCCCAGGGCAGCAGGGCCAGCAGCCGGCTGGAGGAACCCCAGAACACCAGCAGCTGTAGAAATTCCAAAATTATCAACATAGACATGCGTAGGACAAAGTAAGAGGTTAGTGTCCTATGGACTTTGGGACCAGTATTTGGGGAATGTGTCAGCTCCCACCCCTGGGGGCTAGAAGCCACTGAGGAGACACACCATTTTATAGTTTTCAGAGGAAGCTCCAGCTCCTGGCCTGCATGCTAACTGTAGGGAGATCCAGCGATCTGTCGTGGGGGGGAGTAATTGCTATTGCCTTAACATCCCTGGATGTGGATTGTCATCTGGGGTGGAAGTCGTGGGTGGGTTTACAGCTTGCCAGAAACGGAAGTTGCCCCACACATGTTCAGGACAAAAATTCCTCTATCTGGCCTTAAAGCCATAGTGTGGCTACAAGCCCAAAAGTCAAGTAATTAAGTGGCAACATGCCAAGGCAAAGGAAACAGAAAAATGCAACCCTAGACTCCTATTTTGGGGGCATAGAGCAGGAAAAGGACTGTGAGGTCAGAAGTCCTGCTCCAAAAGCCCCAGGGGAAAACATGAGCGGGTTGCAGGCCATAGAGGACCTTAAAAAGGACTTTAAACATCAAATAAGAGACGTGGAGGAAAAATTGGAAAGAGAAATGAGAAGGATGCAGGAAAAGTATGAAATGAGTGTCAACAGCCTGACTGAGGAAAACAACATCTTAAAAAATAGACTAACTCAAATGGCAAAGGAGGCCCAAAAGGGCAATGAGGAGAAGAATGACTTAAAAAGTCAGATGTGCCAGATGGAAAAAGATTCTCAAAAGTTCACCGAGGAGATTCATTACTTCAGAATTAAACTGGAGCAAAGGGAAGCTAATGACTTTATGAGAAATCAAGATCCTGTTAAGTAGATCCAAACAAATGAAAGATTAGAAAGCAATGTGAAATATCTCATGGGAAAAACCACTGAACTGAAAAATAGATCCAGGGGAGACAATTTATTTTTTTCCTTTTATCTCTTTTTTTTTAGACAAATCCTTTATTAACTTCTGTTTTACATCATTCATTTCCGCCAGATTTTGAGTTACAATCATTTTCCCCCCATTATTCCCCTACCCAACCTCCCAGAATAGTAGTCCCACAAGATATCACTTCCTCCAATCTGCTCTCTCCCATACCTTCTCCCATACCCCCATCGACTTTTCCATTAGAGGAAGGTGAATCTTTGTGTCCCAATGCCTGCACATCTTATCTCCCTATTACAAGAGAAAGACTATTAATAATAGTATTTATATATATTTGAAACATTTAATGTTACGACCTTGAATTTCAGATCCATTTCCATCCTCCCTTGTCACCCATTCCTTCTTGGGAGATAAGTAATTCAGTACATGTTGTACATGTCTAGCTATGCAAAACATTATCATAGTAGATATATTGTACAAGGCTGCTTATAATTCCCTCCCACTCATCCCACCCCCCACCTGGTCCATTCCCTACATGTTCCTGTCCCTCTTCTATAGTGGGTATTTCCAACCTCCCCTCACCACAAGGATGCCCTCCCATCCAGCATCCCTCCTCTCATCCCCCTTCCCCCTATCCTGCTGCAGGTTGAGATGTACCATTTAGTATATATGGCATTTTCTCCCCGAACCAAATTCAATGTGAATGTGGTTTTGCCTTTTTAGCCTTCCTTATTCTCCCCCTCCTTTGCAAACACTTCTCCTTGCTTCTTCTACATGGGATAGTTTACCCTACCCTGTCTCTCCCCATCTCCTCTTGCCACTTTCCTCTCTCACCTCATAATTTCATCCCTTGACTATTCTCCCTTCCCAACAAATTCAACCTATGCCCTCTATCCATATAACTGCAACCATATACACACACATTCACATATGTATTCATATGACCACACCCCCTTCTTCCATTATTTTCATAGTGAGAAAGATATCATCAGTCACAGTTATTGCTTTTCCATATAGGAATGAAAATAGTTCAACTTTTATAAGTTCTTTTTGATTTCTTTTCCCTGATTACCTTCTCAGGCATCTCTTCCTTCTTGTGTCTGGATGTCAAATTTTCTATTCAATTCTGGTTTTTTCCTCAAGAATGCTTGAAAGTCCTCTATTCCACTGAATGACCATATTTTCCCCTGAAACAAAATACTCAGTTTTGCTGGGTAGGTGACCCTTGGCTTCAATCCCAGCTCTTTTGCCCTCTGGAATATTATATTCCATGCCCTTCGATCCCTCAGTGTAGAAGCTTCCAGGTCCTGGGCTATTCTGATTGTGTTTCCACAATATTGAAATTGTTTCTTCCTGGCTGCTTGGAGTATTTTCTCCTTGATCTGGGGATTCTGGTACCTGGCTATAATATTTCTGGGAGTTTTCTTTTTGGGATCTTTTTCAGGAGGTGATCGGTGGATTCTTTCAACCTCTATTTTGCCCTCTGGATCTAAAACATCAGGGCAGTTTCCCTTGAGAATTTCTTGAAGGGTGATTTCTAGGTTCTTTCCTTGATCATGGCTTTCAGGTAGTCCAATAATTGTTAAATTGTCTCTCCTGGATCTATTTTCCAGGTCAGTGGTTTTTCCCATGAGATATTTCACATTGCCTTCTAATCTTTCGTTTGTTTGGATCTGCTTAACAGCATCTTGATTTCTCATAAAGTCATTAGCTTCCATTTGCTCCAGTCTAACTCTGAAGGAATGAATCTCCTCAGTGAACTTCTGAGATTCTTTTTCAATCTGGCAAATTCGACTTTTTAAGGCATTCTTCTCCTCATTGCCCTTTTGGCCTCCTTTGCCATTTGAGCTAGTCTATTTTTTAAGGTGTTGTTTTCCTCAGTCAGGCTGTTGACCCTCATTTCATACTTTTCCTGCATCCTTCTCATTTCTCTTTCTAGTTTTTCCTCCACTTCACTTATTTGATTTTTAAAGTCCTTCTTAAGGTCCTCTATGGCCTGCAACCCTCTCATGTTTTCCCCTGGGGCTTTTGGAGCAGGACTTCTGACCCCACAGTCCTTTTCCTGCTCTATGCCCCCAAAATAGGAGTCTAGGGTTGCATTTTTCTGTTTCCTTTGCCTTGGCATGTTGCCACTTAATTGCTTGACTTTTGGGCTTGTTGCCACACTATGGCTTTAAGGCCAGCTAGAGGAATTTTTGTCCCGAATGTGTGTGGGGCAACTTCCGTTTCTGGCAAGCTGTAAACCCACCCACAACTTCCACCCTAGATCACAATCCAGATCCAGGGAGGTTAAAGCAAGAGCGATTACCCCCCAAGACTGATCGCTTGATCTCCCCACGATTTGTAGGCTGGGAGCCAGAGCTTCCTCTGAAAACTACACAATGGCGTGTCTCCTCAGTGGCTTCTAGCCCCCAGGGGAGGGAGCTGACGCATTCCCCAAATACAGGTCCCAAAGTCCATAGGACACTAACTTCTTACTTTGTCCTAGGCAAGTCTATGTTGATAATTCTGGAGTCGCCACAGCTCGTGGTGTTCTGGGGTTCCTCCAGCCGGCTGCTGGCCCTGCCACCCTGGGGCTAAAACCTCGGCTCACGAGGACCTGGGCTCGGTTCGGCTCTGCTCCTGCGCTCCGCACGCTGCCGGCTCCCAGACTGCTGTGCTGGTCCTTCCTGCAGGGCTGCTGGGCTGTCCTCAGCGGGAGGTTAGCTTTTCTGTGTCGTTCTGTGGGTGCTGGGGCTCCAGAAATTGTTCACCGTCCTTTTTTACATAGTTTGTCAGGAATCTAGGGGCAGAGAGCCTTGGAAGAGCTGTTTCTACTCTGCCATCTTGGCTCCCTCATCCAGGAGAGACAATTTAAAATTTATTGGACTACCAGAAAGCCATGATCCAAGAAAGAACCTAGGAATCACCCTTCAAGAAATCCTCAAGGAAAATTGCCCTGATGTTTTAGATCCAGAGGGCAAAACAGAGCTTGAAAGAATCCACTGATCACCTCCTGAAAAAGATCCCAGAAAGAAAACTCCCAGGAATATTATAGTCAGGTTTCAGAATCCCCAGATCAAGGAGAAAATGCTACAAGCATCCAGGAAGAAACAATTTCAATACTGTGGAAACCCAATCAGAATAGCTCAGGACCTGGCAGCTTCTACACTGAGGGATCGAAGGGCATGGAATATGATATTCCAGAGGGCAAAAGAGCTGGGAATGAACCCAAGGGTCACCTAGCCAGCAAAACTGAGTATTTTGTTTCAGGTGAAAATACGATCATTCAGTGGAACACAGGACTTTCAAGTATTCTTGAGGAAAAAACCAGAATTGAATAGAAAATTTGACATTCAGACCCAAGAAGGAAGAGATGCCTGAGAAAATAATCAGGGAAAAGAAATCAAAAGGAACTTATCAAAGTTGAACTATTTACATTCCTATATGGAAAAGTAATAACTGTGACTGATGATATCTTTCTCACTATGAAAATTATGGAAGAAGGGTGTGTGGTCATAGGAATACATATTTGAATGTGTGTGTAAAAAAATCAAATAAGAAAAGTGGAGGAAAAATTGGGAAGAGAAATGAGAAGGATGCAGGAAAAGTATGAAATGAGAGTCAACAGCCTGACTGAGGAAAGCAATACCTTAAAAAATAGACTAACTCAAATGGCAAAGGAGGCCCAAAAGGGCAATGAGGAGAAGAATGCCTTAAAAAGCCGAATTTGCCAGAGGGAAAAAGAATCTCAAAAGCTCCCTGAGGAGATTCATTCCTTCAGAGTTAGACTGGAGCAAATGGAAGCTAATGACTTTATGAGAAATCAAGATGCTGTTAAGCAGATCCAAACAAATGAAAGATTAGAAGGCAATGTGAAATATCTCATGGGAAAAAACCCTGACCTGGAAAATAGATCCAGGAGAGACAATTTAAAAATTATTGGACTACTTGAAAGCCATGATCAAAGAAAGAACCTAGAAATCACCTTTTAAGAAATTCTCATGGAAAATTGCCCTGATGTTTTAGATCCAGAGCGCAAAGTAGAGGTTGAAAGAATCCACCAATCACCTTCTGAAAAATATCCCAAAAAGAAAACTCCCAGGAATATTATAGCCAGTTTCCCGAATCCCCTGATCAAGGAGAAAATACTACAAGCAGCCAGGAAGGAGCAATTTCAATATTGTGGTAACACAATCAGAATAGCAAAGGACCTGGCAGCTTCTACACTGAGGGATTGTAGGGCATGGAATATGATATTCCAGAGGGCAAAAGAGCTGGGAATGAACCCAAGGGTCACCTACCCAGCAAAACTGAGTATTTTGTTTCAGGGGAAAATACGATCATTCAGTGGAACACAGGACTTTCAAGTATTCTTGAGGAAAAAACCAGAGTTGAATAGAAAATTTGACATCCAGACACAAGAAGCAAGAGATGCCTGAGAAGGTAATCAGGGAAAAGAAATGAAAAGGAACTTATCAAAGTTGAACTATTTACATTCCTATATGGAAAAACAATAACTGTGATTGAGGAAATCTTTCTCACTATGAAAATAATGGAAGAAGGCTATATGGTCATATGAATACATATGTGAATGTGTGTGTATATGGTTACAGTTATATATGGATAGAGGGCATAGTTTGAATTTGTTTGGTAGGCAGGATACTCAAGGGTTGAAATTATGAGGTGAGAGAGGAAAGTGGGAAGAGGAGATGGGGAGAGACAGGGTAGGATAAACTATCTCATGTAGAAGAAGCAAGGGGAAGTGGTTGCAAGGGAGGGGGAGAATAGGAAGGCAAAAAGGCAAACCACATTCTTATTGAATTTGGTTCAGGGAGAGAATGACATACATAATAAATGGGATAGCTCAACCTGCAGCAGAATAGGTGGAAGGGGGTGGAGAGGAGGGATGTTGGATGGGAGGGAATCTTTGGGGTTGGGGATGTTGGAAGTACCCACTATAGAAGAGGAACAGGATCATGTAGGGAATGGACCAGGTGGGGGGTGGATGATTGACAGGGAATTATAAGCAGCCTTGTACAATATGTCTACTATGATAATGTTGTGCATAGCTAGACATGTACAACATATACTGAATTACTTATCTCCCCAGAGGGATTGGATGACAAGGGAGGAAATAAATTGATCTGAAATTCAAGGTCTTAAGATTAAATGTTTCAAATATACATACATATATATATATATATATATATATATATATATATATATATATATATATAATTGAGATAGTAAGATGAAAATTTTTATTTTAAATTATGTTTTTTACAGTTGATACACCTGGCTCTTTTACTACTAGCATATTGCCTATTACATAATTAATAGCAATACTTAATAGGTAGTAGATACTTAATAAATGCTTATTAATGATTGATTACTTATTTCACATTATATTTGTGTGAATATCTATTCTTTCCCCTCAGATGGCATTATTTTAAGTGGCAGAAATTATTTATTATTTTCCTTAGTATTCTTCCTTACCATCTATTATAGTACCCATGAATAATAGGTGCTAAGTGACTCTTTAGCACTTTTAATTTACAACTGAACTATTTCAGAATCAGTGCCATTCAAATCCATCCTCAAGAATGTATCTTAGTAGAATCTGTTAAGTATGCATCTTTTCTTATTTTAATGTGTTCCCCCTGTCTTTTTGAACTTTCTTTCTTTTATATTCTTGGCACTGCGGAGAGGAAATGTGTTTTTACACATGTGCCTAGTTCTACTCTATAAGTAGAAAAGAAAAAAAAAAAGAAAAGAATCCAAAAAGATACAAGGTAGGTTAATTTTGTAAGGGTGCTGGAAAGAATCTGGTGCTGAGTAGAAGTTTGCCAACAGTCTCACAAAATTGTGAGTTCTCAAATTTTACAGCCCAATATTGCAGAGGGCAGCAGAAGGTCATGAGTATAAGTTGTAATGGAGGCAATTACTTGCATCAAGAGATAACTGAGCTTGTCATGAAGCGAAGGAATGCTTCAATAGACAGACCATCCAATTTATAGACTGGACCTCACAGAATAATAAAGAGTTGACTAGAAGGCTAGAAATTCTGTGAGCCAAGTCAATACTTAGTCTGGTCATTTGTGAAGAGATGGAAATGGTGAGTCTGGGATTTTGTTCTGGGATCATGAAATCATGACCAATGACAATGTAACACAATAAATAGTTCAGTGAATGAATATATTTTAGGGCTCAGCACAGACAAGGTGGGGCTGTGGGGGGGGGGGGGGGAAACTGATCTCTTTCCTTTAGAAAATCCAAGGCTCTACAACTCATAACTTCTTATATGTCAGTAACTTAACAATGGTATTTTTCAAATTGTGCTCCCAAGAGTAGGCTTTCTTTTTAAAAGAATAATACTATTATCCTCTCAAATGACTTTCAATTGATACTACTCTATAGAGGAAATGAGATGGCAACCATTGCATTTTAACTATAATAAAACCCAATAAAATGAATATGAGGTATAGCTAATGCTTTAGCTGACTGACAATATGGGTGCAATTTTCATTTAAGCTTAATATCTTTAATTTGGCCATTTTGCTTAGCCCAAAAGAAGTGCAAAGACTCTAAATGAGAAACTCTAATCCAGTTTTCAACTCCTCTGAGTAATGGATTAGCAAAATTTAAACAGAATTTAAAGCTTTGCATATTCAATATTATAGGGTACATTTTATATTACGTATTAAAATGCTTTTTAAATACATTACACAGAAGCTCCCTATTCCTTCCCTTTCTTCCACCCATTACTAGAGATGTCACATAGAGCTTCTCTACTCCAAGGAATCCCTATTAATTGACAGGAATTTAAAGCTATTCAACAGAGCCTTTCCAGATGATTTGCTAAAGAGGGAGAAATGAAAGTGCAGCTGGTCACACGGAGGAAAATAAATGAGAGAATGAGATGACACAGCTTCTCTTGCAGGGAAGGAGCCAGACCTAGAGCACAGAAGAGCCCTATATGTGTCTTCTTTGTATTGCTCTCATATTTAAATTGGTCAGGTTATAGAAGAGTCTGACAGAAGCTGTCCTCCAAACCTCCATCCCCCCACCAATGAATAGATTTACTACATCCTGTTCTTCAACTGCCCTTGAGAAGTGGAGGGATTTTTTAAAAAAAACTGTACTCTGAGCTCTAAAGCACAAGGAATGTAGCATGGTCCAGTGGAAAGAAAACTGAATTTGGTGTGAAAAAATTTGGGCAAAAATCCTGGCTCTGCTACTTAACACCAATTTGACATTGGGCAAGACAATCAACCTCTAAATGAGGTGTGGGGGTAGACTAGATAGAAAAAAAGAAGAAAGGAAAGAACTATTTATAAGTGCCTACTATGTGCTAGTCACTATGCTTTACAAATATCTTTACACTAACCCTTGGAGATACCATTATCCTCATTTCACAATTAAAGTATCTGAGGCATAGAGAGGATAAGTGACTTACTTAAGGTCATATAAGCTAACCATTTGAGGTTGAATTTGAATTAAAATGTTTCTGACTCCATGCCTAGCAAGCCCATACACCATGTCACCTAGCTGCCTTAAAAGTCTCTTAAAGCTCTAAATCTCTGATCCTCAGATTCATTTGAGGAGTGGAGCTACTGTCATTTTCAAAGGACAGACCTGTTTTGAATGGAGTATACTATTCTATAGCAACATAATTCCCTTCCCTTTGCAACCCACAATTTCATTGCGTGGCCCATCAGTGCTCCATTTTCTGAAACCTAGTGTTTGGGCAGAAGCTCTCAAGTCATTATCATACCTTGCCCCTCCAGTGGTTAGAAGGTTATTATTATTATTAAGTCACATTATTAAGTCACCTTTAAAATATTAAGAAATTCTTAATGGAGGGGTAGAACAAAAATGGCAAATTAGGGGCAACCCAGCTAAACTCTCTTAACATTCCCTTCCAAAAAACATTAAAATAACACTTCAAATCAAATTTTATAGTGGCAGAGCCAACAAAAGGCTGGGGTAACACATTTTCTCAGCTTTGGGAAATTTAGGAGGTTTATAGGAGAAGTTTGTAACTTTAGGATAGAGGCTTGTCTGGAACCCATACAAGCAGAAGCAGCTATAGTGGCCACAGTGGAAGCAGCAGCTTCAGGAGTTCTCAGACCAGAGATATCAAGTAGATCAGATAACTGATCAGAAAGGAGTACAGGGGACTCTTTGTTGGAATTGGATATAGTTTGCACTGATTTGCAACTCTATTGCCTATGTGCAATTCTGGATTATAGTTTTAGAGTGGAGAGGAGTGCTTATGTTCGGTGGCACGTAAGTTGGCACCTTGGTTGCAGTACCAAGGCAAAGTGGAATGGTAGGGTTTGTGGCTGCAGAGGACCAGAGGGTAAAGAAGAGAGCACAGACCAGAAAATCAATGACACAGTCCTCTGCAGATCACACCACCTTGAAAGCATAAAAAACTTGCAGACCCTCTAGAAGTAGTCCTGAAAACCACCGCATAAAAAAGCCAGAAGCTTGGGACCAAGACCACCCATCTCTAGATGACCAGAGCTCAACTTTACCATAGAGTTAAAAGTCAAGAAATAGAATGGAAGGAAGAGCAAAAACAAAACAAAAATATAATTTGACCATTAAAAAAAAATTCTGTACTATGGTGTCAAGGAAGAGCAATATAAACTTGGGTACAAACAACGATATGAAAACAGCTACAAGAAAAGCCTCAAAGAAAAATGCTAATTGGACCCAAGACCAAAAAAAAAAAAAAAAAAAAACTCCCAATAGAGTAAAAGAAGAGATAAGAGTAAGAGAGGAAAAATGTGGAACTGAGGGTGATGCAAGAAAATTAGGGAAAATGAATTCATAGCTTGTAAAGGAGGCACAAAAATTTTACTGGTGAAAAGAACTCCTTAAAAACAACAGAATTGGCTGAATAGAAAAAGAGGTACAAAATCTCCCTGAAGAAAATAATTTCCTAAAAATCAGAATTGGGCAACTGAAAGCTAATGGCTTTAACTCGAAAAAGAAAAAAAATAGAAAAATATTAAATATCTTCCTTTAAAAACAAGTGAACTGCAAAATAGATCAGAGATAGATAATTTGAAAATTATAAGACTACCTGAAAGCATGATTAAAGAAAGAAACTAAACTGATATATTTCATTTCTGTTTTGTTTTGTTTATTTTTGCTTTTTGGAGGGCAATTGGGGTTAAGTGACTTGCCCAAGGTCACACAGCTAGCTTTTGTGTTAAGTGTCTGAGGCTGAATTTGAACTCAGGTCCTACTGACTCCTGGTCCAGTGTTCTACTCACTGTGCCACCTAGCTACCCCATAAACTAATATATTTCAAGAATTTATCAAGGAAAACTGTCCTGATAACTTAGACACAGAAACTAAAATTGAAATTGAAAGAATCTATCATTGCAATTTTTAAAAAATGCTATACAGTTCCAGAGAGAGAATTGGTGAATTCTGGGTACAAATTGGAATAAAATTTTCTCACCATTACTTATTTTTCTTGCTTTAAAAAAAAACATAAGACTAATGTGGAGAATGAGTGAAATTTAGTTAAGCAGAATGATTTAGATCATATTTGGTAAATCACACTGTTCTTTTAATGATCCCAAATTTCTCTCTAAAACAATGGATCTTTTAACTTCAAAAGTCTGCTAGTGTTGATGTATGAAAGTGAATCACAGAATACAATAATCTCCAAAGAACTGAATCTCAATGGGCAATGTGGAGCTTATGGGTACATGTCAGCAAACCACAACAGATTAGCATATTACAACAGAGAAATACACATGAGGAGTAGGGTAAAGGATGCCATGATAGAAATGTAGAATAAGGAGAAAGAGAGGAAAAATGAATCAGATGGGCCAGTTACTAGAATAAAGGAGGGATAGCTGATAGCTCAGGTACTCCAATTCATACATCACTTCACTCTGGGAGATTTTGGGGAGGACAGTAACAAGAATCACAGAGGACAGTTAGGTATGAATGAGCTGTAATTGGTATCCTTGGAGAGAGTATATCAGTGAATTCACAGTTTTTTTTGGGCAGTTATTTTAAACAAAACTGATAAATGTATTATATATAAGTGATAAAAATGTACATATAAGTGAGATTTTTTTTAATGCAAAAGTAAGTTCAGTCAGAGACACAAACAGAGAAATGATTAAATGGCAATGTGGAATTTGAATTATGTCCCCCACCAAAAGTGATAAATCATACAAAAAAAAATGGCTGTACATGACAGAAATTCATAGGTTCATACAACCCCTTATTTTTATTATTATCTGTATATTGATAGTTTTGTATATGTTAATGTTTAAGTTCATAATAACTTGAAAACAAAATAATTTGTAGCTTTAGATAATAAAATGCATAATTGTTTTTTTTTTTCAAACCAACTTTTCTTCTCTAAAATCAAATTACTGCTAGTAAATAGGTTCCTGTTGAGAGTTGTGGCAACAGCAGTCCTCAGTTCGATAATAGATGTAGCTAAGGCAGCAAATGACAAAGCTTAATCAGTCTGTCTTTATAATATATCTTAGGTATGAATGAGTAATATGACCCCTAGATGTGAACATATAGTTCAACTGTAAATCAAAAATATTGGCTGTGAAGGCAGTTTGTAATTTGGCTTCTCCTAGTAGAACGGATATGGAAAAGGAAGCAAGCAGAAAGCTGCTTAGATCTAATGTGAATATCTAGTCCCATCTTCCAGACTGAGTTTATTTTAAGAATCATTTAATCCTAGTCTTGTCTTTCCTTTCCTTTTCTTTTCTTTTCTTTTCTTTTCTTTTCTTTTCTTTTCTTTTCTTTTCTTTTCTTTTCTTTTCTTTTCTTTCCTTTCCTTTCCTTTCCTTTCCTTTCCTTTCCTTTCCTTTCCTTTCCTTTCCTTTCCTTTCCTTTCCTTTTCTTTTCTTTTCTTTTCTTTTCTTTTCTTTTCTTTTCTTTGTAGTTAGAAAGAACATGAGGATTCATCCAGTTCAATTCTATTATTTTATAGACAGCAAATCTGAGCCACAGATAGTGAAAAAGGGCTTGCCCAATGCCAAACAACTATTATGTGGGGATCTCCACTAGGCCTCTATTGTCTCACAAAAGCCATCCTGTGAACATGGAGGCAGAATGCTATATGTTGACTCTTACAAGGTTTTTTGTTTTCTTATTTGTTTTTATTGGAACTTATGGTGCCTTAAAACATAGGTTACAATCCAGGGGTAATTTTCTAGAGCCCAAAATCTCTAACAGGAATTAGCAGGTGTTAACAGGTGATTTCAAACACCACAGGATTATCCTTGGAGAACAGAAAGCACAGCCAGTTGAGCAGGTTTTACCTTTATTGCCTTCCAAGATCCCTGAGGCTGTGAAAAAGTATAAAGGATTCTATAAAACCAAATAAGAAGCAAGAAGTGAGTAAAAGCTATAATCTACAGTGTCTAAGTGTGCCTACTGAAAGGTACCTATAACTTTATAGTGGGGCAACAGCAGGAAAAGTTACAGAAAAATAGAGTAATTTGGAGGAGATCATGAAGAGAACAATAATAGGAAGGTTTTTGATTTTTAACTACATTCTGTTTTTTTATCTTTTTATCTGTTTGCATTTCCACAATACTCAAATTATTTCTTCCTGACTGCTTGTATTATTTTATCCTTGACCTGGGAGCTCTGGAACTTGGCTATAATATTACTAGGTGTTTAATTTTGGGGATCTTTTTCGAGAGGTGATCAGTGAATTCTTTCAATTTGTATTATGCCCTCTGGTTCTAGAATATCAGGGCAGTTTTCCTTGATACTTTCTTGAAAGATGATGTCTAGGATCTTTTTCTGATCATGGCTTTCAGGTAGTCCAATAATTTTTAAATTATCTCTCCTAGATCTATATTCCAGTTCAGTCATTTTTTCCAATGAGATATTTCATATTGCTTCTATTTTTTCATTTATTTGGACCTGTTTTATAGTATTTTGATTTCTCATAAAGTCATTAGTTTCCATTTGCTCCAATCTAATTTTGAAGAAATTATTTTCTTCAGAGAGTTTTTGAAATTCCTTTT